>JANTPZ010031361.1:0-12783 GCA_025593235.1 Vachellia pachyceras
TGTTGACATTCACTTATGTTTTTGGGTTATGATTAATTTGTTTCCTAGTCTTCCTTAATTTGTGCTGCCTTGTTTAGTGCCTTGTTTTAAGTTCCTTGTTTTTAGGCTCCTTGTTTTAAGATCCTTGTTTTTAGGCTCCTTGTTTTATGCTCATTGTTTCTTGGCTTTATGTTTGCTTCTCAAACTATATATATGTATCCTTGATTCTCAATGAAGATATAACATTAAGAGCTTAGTCTCTTTATGGTATCAGAGCAGGTTAGAAAAACCTGAGCAAGAGAGACCGAGGGCCTCCTTCAGTCTTCTGTCTGTGAGTGCATGTAAGCACCTGCAATCGTGAGGCAATGAGCAGACACGAGTGAGACAGTGAGTGTGAGCGAGAGCAAGAGCGACAGAGGATCTCTCATTAGAGGCTCGTTGCTGACACCGCCCACCTCATCAGTCCTAGACGTCGACGATCGGCGTGAACCCCGCAAACGATGGTAACCTGGGCTGCGTGTGAATCAAACGCGCTACAACGTCCACTGTGCGTGACATCCACGCTCCGGCTCATATCTCACGGATCAGAGCTCCGTTGAAGACACCGCCACTGCCAGACGCTTCAGACGCCCCAAATCGATCGTACCCCGAGCCCAACGGTCACTTGAGCAGCGCGTGATCAACACGCGCCGGCTAGCCTCTCTGCGCGTGACACGCACGCGCCACCATTTCTCAAGCGCGTGACAGCCACGCGCCACCTTCCCTCCACGCGCTGTCACCATTTTTTGCCCAGAAAATGAATCCAGATAGCTTCCCTCCTCTTTTCGGATCTGTTCCAAGGCGTTCTGACGCACAGATGACAACTCGAGGAGGTACAGGCGAAGCACAGATTATAATTCGCGATGACCCAATGATGTTATCAAGAGTCCATAATGTCACCTCATCTTCGTCGAATCAGAGCAGCGGACCACAGGTGACGCCAACTGATGCTGTGCCGTCATTGATCACCATCCATCGACTCAATGGGCAAAACTACCTCCAGTGGGCTTCAAGTGTTCGATTGTTTGTCACCGGTAGAGGAAAGTTCGGGTACTTGAATGGCACCACACGGAAGCCCGCCGAGACTGATCCCAAGTATAGCACGTGGGAGGCAGAGGATTCTATGATATAGTCATGGCTGATTAATTCAATGACCACTGAGATCAGCATGAGCTTCACCCTGTACAAGTCTGCTCATGATGTTTGGGAGGCTGCACGTGATATGTTTGCATCCCTTAAAAATAGAGCTGCAATTCTGGAGGTGGAAGCTCGACTAGATCAACTCAAACAAGGTATGTTCACTGTCACTGAATATTGGACCAAACTTATTACTCTGTGGCAGCAGTTGGATGAGTATGAAGCATTAGAATGGAGCTGCACTGCTGATGCCCGTTTGTACAGTCAGATTAAGGAGGAAAAACGCATCTACAAATTTCTTCTTGGGTTGCAGCCTTCCTATGATGATATAAGGGCATGAATAATGAGCCAAGATAAATTACCAAGCTTGAGAGAGGTATTTTTTACAGCCAAGGCAGAAGAAAGCAGAAGGACAGCGAGTCAAGCACATTTGTTTCCAAAGGACATCACTTTAATGAGGGCAAAGGCAACAAGAAATGGTGTGATCACTGCCAAAAATCTGGACACACTCAAGAAACTTGCTGGAAAATACACGGTAAGCCTCAGAGTCACAAAGGCAAATAGAAACTTGAAACTAGAACTCATGCAACAACATCAGAATCTAGATCTGAGGTTGATGATAAACTAAACAAGGAAGAGCTAGAATTTCTCAGGAAATTATTGGCAAAGCATGATACCAAAGAGGAGTTGGTAGCTACCGGAAATGTTGCCTATACAGGTAATGCAGTTCTAGCCCTTAAAACTAATGTTCATCATGATGACATGTGGATTGTGGATTCAGGAGCTACTGACCATATGACCGGTAACATCAAACTTCTCTATAATGTTAAGGCATGTGATAAATTTATGTTTATCAAGGTGGCTGATGGGAAGTATGTGAAAGTGCAAGGGATAGGAGAAGTATGCTTATTTGGAAATGTAGTGCTCCCAAATGTATTGTTTGCACCAGAGTTATAATGCAATCTAATTTCTGTGGGTCAAGTAGCTCGGTTTAGTGGCTGTAATGTTAACTTTTCTACCTCACAATGTTTATTTCAGGACTTGGAGTTGGGCAAGACGATTGGCGTGGCTAAGTTCTTAGAAGGGCTCTATTGTGCGGACCATCAACCATGCAGTCAGCCATCCGCACTCAGTTCCAACTTAGCACCAAAATTGCATCCTCAATTCTCACATAAAGAAGCCTTACTGTGGCACTATAGGTTAGGTCATCCGAGTTTCAAGTATTTATCCAGATTATTCCCAGATTCAATGAATCAAATTGCTTCTTTTTCGCCTTGTGAAATTTGTCAAATGTCTAAGCATATTAAAAGCAGTTATAAACCTCACTCCCATGAGTTTTCCCAACCATTTGCTCTTGTACACAGCGATATATGGGGACCAGCTCGTATTCCCACTCTCTCTCACTCTCGATGGTTTGTCACACTGATTGATGATCACACACGTTTCACTTGGGTTTATCTCATGAGGGAAAAATCAGACCTTAGTGGCATCTTCCGAAATTTTTACAAAATGATTCAAACCCAATTCAACACACCTATCAAAGTCCTAAGGAGTGATAATGGGAGAGAATACATGAGTTCAGATCTTCAAAAATATTTCCACCAACATGGCATCATCCACCAAACTAGCTGTGTTAACACCCCTTAACAAAATGGAACAGCCGAAAGAAAGAACCATCATATCCTCGAAGTAACTCGAGCCATAATGCTCACACATAATGTTCCCAAAATTTTTTGGGGAGAAGCCATTCTTACAGCCATTCATCTTATTAACCGGTTGCCCTCTGCCACACTCAACTTTAAAACTCCAATTCAACTCCTATCTCAGACCTATCCACATTCTCATATCCTTACTCACATTCCTGAATGAGTATTTGGGTGTGTTGCCTTTGTCCACAATGATCATGGTGGAAAACTTGATCCACGCGCCCTTAAGTGCATCTTCCTGGGCTATCCCTCTACTCAACATGGTTATAAATGCTACTCTCCGACCTTGAAAAAATTCTTTATCACCATGAATGTCACCTTTAACGAATCCCAACCTTATTACTCTAAATCACCCATTCAGGGGGAGAGTGAGAGTGACGAATGGGAGTTTTGGAATCCACCTTTATCCCAACAAGATCAATCTGCCTCATACAACCCCACACCTCTTACCAATGACCTGACTATCTTACCTACACCTACTTCACCAGAACCACCTTCGTTAAATCTGGAAAACTCGGAGACGAGACCTGATCATGCTGAGAACGTGGATGAGGATGATGAAGAACATGGAAGTGAGGAGGAAGCAGTTGAAGAGGAACCTGAGGTGGTTCCGAGCACAGAAGAGCCCTCTAGAACTGAACCAATCCATGACTCTGTCTTAGCTCCAGGTACTAATGAACTTGGATGGCCCATAGCCTTGAGGAAAGGGGTAAGGTCATGTACTCAACACCCAATTAGCCAGTTTGTCTCTTATGACAGGTTATCACCCACTATGCGAAGTTTTGTTACTTGCCTGGCAGAGGAACAGTTGCCTGACAGTTTCCTAGATGCCATTAGAGACCCAAACTGGAAAGGTGCCATTGAAGAAGAACTAGAAGCTCTTCGCAAGAATCAGACGTGGAAAATTACCAACTTACCAACTGGTAAGAAGACTGTAGGGTGCAAATGGGTATTCACCAAGAAATACAACCCCGATGGCACTATCAACAAGTACAAGGCAAGATTAGTGGCTAAAGGGTATTCTCAGACATATGGGATTGACTATCAGAAGACCTTTGCTCCAGTGGCCAAACTCAACACAATTCGACTTCTTTTGTCTCTAGCAGCTAACCTAGATTGGCCCCTGCATCAGCTAGACGTGAAGAATGCATTCCTAAACGGAGACCTAGAAGAGGAGGTGTACATGGAAGTTCCACAGGGACTCGCTGAACACAAGACCCAAGGAATTGCATGCAGACTCTACAAATCACTGTATGGTCTAAAACAATCACCAAGAGCATGGTTTGAGAGGTTCACTAAGGCTGTTAAGAAAATGGGGTTCCTACAAAGCCAGGCAGATCACACACTATTTGTGAAACGCTCCAGAGGCAAGATTGCTATACTAATCGTATATGTTGATGATATAATCCTAACAGGGGACGATGCAAATGAAATAGCTGAACTAAAGGAGTCTCTAGAAAAAGAGTTTGAGGTAAAGGATCTAGGAGGCCTTAGATACTTCCTAGGGATGGAGGTGGCAAGGTCTCGATATGGAATCACAGTCTCACAAAGAAAATACACATTGGACATGTTAAAAGAAACAGGAATGTTGGGAGCCAGACTAGCAGATACACCAATGGAAGCTGGAGTTAAATTAGACAACAAAGAAGGAAAGGGAGAGGCCACACATACAATAGACCAAGAAAAACCAGTACCAGTTGATGCTGAAAGGTACAAGAGACTGGTAGGAAAGCTACTATATTTGTCTCACACACGACCAGATATAAGTTTTGCTGTTGGTATGGTGAGTAGATTCACTAATGAACCAATGGAGGAGCATATGAATGCTGTCTACAAAATACTACAATATCTTAAGATGACACCAGGCCGGGGATTATACTTTGCCAAAGGGACATCCCGTGAGATAGTAGTATATACAGATGCAGATCATGCAGGATTTCTACCAGACCGAAGATCAACCTCGGGGTACTGTACCTCGATATGGGGAAATGTTGTAACATGGAGAAGCAAAAAACAATCGGTTGTGTCGAGAAGTAGTGCGGAAGCTGAACTACGTGCAATAGCTCACGGTGTATGTGAAGGAATGTGGATGATTAGGGTATTAAAAGAACTGGGATATGCACCAAGCACTCCAATCAGTTTAAGGAGTGATAGCAAGTCAGCAATTGCTATGATCAGAAACCCTATTTACCATGAGAGAACTAAACATGTTGACGTAGACAAGCATTTTATCAAGGAGAAGGAGGATGAAGGGATTATTGAGATAACACACGTGTCATCCAAGCAACAAGTAGGCGATCTCTTCACTAAGGCTCTAGCAAGAACCCAATTTGAAGAACTAAGAGGCAAGCTGGAAATGAAAGATATCTATTCGCCAGCTTGAGAGGGAGTGTTGACATTCACTTATGTTTTTGGGTTATGATTAATTTGTTTCCTAGTCTTCCTTAATTTGTGCTGCCTTGTTTAGTGCCTTGTTTTAAGTTCCTTGTTTTTAGGCTCCTTGTTTTAAGATCCTTGTTTTTAGGCTCCTTGTTTTATGCTCATTGTTTCTTGGCTTTATGTTTGCTTCTCAAACTATATATATGTATCCTTGATTCTCAATGAAGATATAACATTAAGAGCTTAGTCTCTTTAAAATATGATTAGATTTTGTACCCAGCATCCCATCTCACGATTTGTGTCCTAATAATAAATTGAGAGATACACCATCCATGCATTTTTCCACCATAGAAAAGCATAATTCATTTACCCCATCCTTCAGTATTTCAAAATGAAAATACATTGTAGTCCATAAACTAAAACTCAATCAGAACTTTAGCCCATCAACTTTGAATCGTAAACTCCCCCAGAAGCTCCAAAAACCAGTGCTCTCCAGGAAAAGAAAATGAATATCATCTCTCAGTCTCATTTAACCTCAGGAAACCACATGCGGAGCTAAATGAAACCTTTCATCTGCCCATCCACCATAATGAAAACTTGTAGTCTTTAACCTTGTTCCCTTGATCACCATTTCAAATTGGTCAGGGATTATATGTCTTCCTCATAGATAAACCTGAACCTCATTAGGAATCTGGCTTTACTTTCATTAATGAACTTGCAGAAATATGTGAGAAATTAAACGTACAAGAGGTGCTGTAATCTTATGACATTAAAGATGAGTTTACACAGATTTATTTCTGAAAGATCATGAAGCGTTCTTTACATTAAAATGTTCATATGAAAAAGATGTAATCGAATATTAGTTTAGAGCAATGTTTTTTTAACTTTAAAATTAGATGTGATGAAACTATTGTTAAGCCCTAGTTCAGTAACTATTTTGCTACATCATAAGGTTGCTCTATTAAAGTTATAAATAGTCCTTAGTTCAGGAGAATAGGATTTAAGTTTTTCTTTTCTTCTCACATCTACTCCGTACCTACCTATCTCCCCTCTAAATTACAAAGGAAGTAGAAAACAACCCAAATACAACACAAGAAGGGTTAAGGTGTATACTTGACAATGAAGAGTTGCTGCGACCGCATGGGACAAAAATGTTTTGAAGGGTGCAAAATTACCTATAAACTTTTTGAAATGGTGCAAAAGATTACCATTAAATCATGCAAAACGTCCGTTACTAGGGCCCGCAAAGAAAAAGACAATTAAATATAAAATACAAAATCTCCGAAATACCCTTAGGCTACTGAAAGAGGAAAAGCTTCCTCCCTCTCCACCTCCATTCATTGCCATTGCCGCCGATCAATACTCAAATGAAAATTTTCATATCAATATACACATTCCACACTTCCAGATCCACATAAATCACAATCAAAATCTTAAAAAAGTCAAGAAGCTTCACAAATCAACATTGGGATGTCACATGGTAGCTGGAGGGGAAGAGAGTGAGTGTGACGGGGCTGTGGCTGAGGGGAGACAGCAAGATTCAAAAGAGAGGAGGGAAGGGTATCGGAGATTGACACTAGCAAGGAGGGAGTAGGGGCGTGGCTAGACTGTCAAGCGATGGCACCAGTGCAAAAGCTTAGTCAAGCGGCGGCACCATCAACTAGGCAAAAGGGAAAGGAAGGTTGAGAGGGCGGGTGTGGTGTGGACTGTCAAGCGGTGTGGCTGATGTAGAGAGGGGGAGGGAGGGAGCAGTGGCACCATCGGCAGAGAGGGTGAGAGAGAGAGGGCAAGGAAGGATGAAGGGCCATCGAAAGGGTGAGAGGAAGATGAGAGGGAGGGGAAGGGTGAGAGGGTCAAAGAATTGACTTTGTGGTGTTTTCGATTAGTTAACAATCTTGTCACTTTTGCACCATTTCAAAAAATTTATAGGTAATTTTGCACCCTTCAAAACATTTTTGTCCTATGCGAGCTTACAGTAACACTTCTTTGTCAAATATGCACCTTAACCTATAAAAGAATCTATTATTAAGGATGTTAGCAACACCAAAAACCGAAATTGCCAAGGAAACCTGTTTCAGGCTAACTAAACATGCAACAGATGGCGGTCCCTGCTATATACATGGGAAGCTATCCAGTTTTAGCAAAAGTGACACCAATAAACTCGTAAAAATCATAAATTGATCATTGAGAGAAATCCATCAAATATTTTCACAATGACCTGACAGTAAGAAAAAGCAAAAAAGCCTGACCACATGATTTTCTAGCATGAATTGTATGTCTTGAAAGTGTTATCCAAATGTACAGAATACTTCCTACAACTTTTTAGTAAGAGCATTAGATAGAAAATTTAACGTTCAAAATCTACGGCCAAAATACCAACATCATCAGAAAACTCAACAAAGATGCTTCACAAGGAAGCAATCGACATAACCAATATGGTATCATTTTCACTTGTTTGTTCTATACTGAGACTAAATACCCTCTAGGCAAAATAGAGGCCAGTTAGGTGAAAATGCCCTTTTTATATTATAATGCTAAATTTAAAAGATAAATATAAAAAATGTAACAATAGAATAACAAATGTAAATTGCAAAGAAATACAATACTTTAAAATTTTAACCTGCACTGTATGGATGAATTTATAAATCCCAATTTTTTTAAAAAAAACCTACGTCAGTTGTAATTATTATCTTCATTTTAAAAAAGGCATTTTAACCTATGTTGACCTCTCCAGTCATAGAATGACCAAAGAAGATCCATTCACGAGTACAAGTAAAAGATTGCAAGTTTGATCCTCCACATTTTACCAATAAGGAAACATGAAAGTTGGGTTTACATGAAGTATCATACTCGTTTACATTATTCGGGAAAGCTTGCTTTAGAGCTCCAAAATTTGAAATTAAACAATTAAACGTCCATTCTTCTTCAGCAAAATAATAATATTTGCAATATGTGTAAGTGTATTAACCACTGGGAAGAAAGAAGTTATCGAAGGCTTTTTTACAAGTAAAAGTATCACAAATTGATTAACAAACAAAAAGCCGCTATGATGCGCAGAGGAAGAGAGAACAAGAGAGAAAACAGTATTCAATATTCAAGACAACACTTACATGTATATCTATCCCCTATTTATACTAATAACTCCTCTAACTAATCACTAACCCATCTAACTAACTCATAACCTCCTCAACAACGTAACAACCACGTAACAATACTCCCCCCAACAAAAGATCCTTGTCCTCAAGGATCATTACAAAGCATAAAGGAAAGCATATTCCTAAGACAATTTTTTTTTTGGGTGTAAACATCAGAATGTGCTAAACTTTAATAAGAAAAACTAGAGGAAAACAATTGCACTGAGGCGAGCAAAGCAACCCACAGCTTCTCATGGAGTCATAAGAAAGTCAGACAGCACGCCATCAACAGAGAAGTCAACAATATCAATGACATTCAGGTACTCAGCAAGAGGATCAAAACTGTAATTATAGCTAATAGGAATATCATTACTAAAATCTGACGTCAAGGCTTCCAGTCCTGCTTTGTGAGCATCTGAGACCAAAGTTGTATGTGGATGTAGATAAGAATCATCATCTTTCAGGAAATAAACCCCAGGTGATGAGATATAATTGATGACAACTTCTCTGGAAACAGAAACTACAGAGGTTCTCATACTCAGATTGTGCTGCAAGTAGAACATCTCATGTTGAATGTTCAACCACAAGATTGGCGGGGAAACTTGTTTAACAAGCTCCTCAACAGTAAAATTTGGAAATATATTACCGTCAAACTTGTCAGTTCGAGAATAGACTCCCTGAGTCAAAGCAACTTGAGATAGTTCCCTTGTCATGTAATCCACCATTAGCTAAGTAAGTGGTGGTTTTATTTTGAAAAACGCCAGAGATGTCAGTAGCATTGTCAAGTTTGATATCTGGCAGACAAATTCCAATGCTATCTTTTGTTAATTGCACGTCACACCGTGAAACGACATTTGGTAGGCTGGTTATTAATGCCAAATTGTAATCAGCTAGGCTGGCATCAGGAACTATCCCTGAAGATCCCCCACGCGTTATTACGAAAGGTGCATTTCCATTCAGTGTCTCCCAAGTGTTCCTGGTATATCCCTGGGCAGAAAGCAGAGCTACCAACGAGAGAAGAAGAAACAGAGTGAGCAGAGGGGAGAGAGCGTGAGCTCCACGTTGCAGCTGACTCGTTGCAGAAATTCCAGCGAATTCTGCCGGAGAAAAGCCTTGAGAGGTGAGAGATGTTCTCAGTTTCTGTGTGAGATTTGCCCACAGAGTGAGAGAGAGAGATCTGTGAACACAGACGAAACCTTGCGAATTCCATCGGAGACCAGCCAAGGTTGCTCAAATGTATCTCTTGCCCTTCTAAGTTTAGCATCTTTGGAGTGCTTGGACCACCGATATCAATGTCAAGAAGACCCACTTGAGAATCCATAGCCACTAAAGCAAATGTCAGCTGGGCGGAGAATGTGATCTTGCCCACTTCCCCCTTTCCCGATAGAACCAATATCCTATGCTTCACATTAGCCCTTCTTTCAGCAATAGACACAAGATCTGGGTCAGGGCCCTTTGGAGCAGTTGCACATATTTGTTGATAGGGGCATCCTTCGCATGCATCAGATTTTCCTGCAGACACAGATTGAGGGTTTGGGCAACGCTCATTGGCGTCCTTTGGGATATCTCCGTTCTCCATGGCAACTCTTCCCGTCCCAAGGAGAGAGGATAGAGCTGATTTAACTGCTTCGGGCACGGCGATATGGACTGCTGCAGGGCAAGACTTCAAAGACAACACAGATAGAGGAGGAGGCCGGCCGATGGATTGAAGCTCGTCTGGACGCAGAGAGGCCGATAGCGAGACGAGTTCTGGTGCGCGTACATATAACTTCTCATGCACCCCTTGGATGGGATGGAAATGCAGCAATCGATTTGCGAAGAAGAATCGTCAGCGAGGAAAGGAGAGGAAATTATATTGCGCAGGCATCAAATCTTGCATTGCCTGAGTTTGGGACCAATTATTGATCCTTACACATTTGTCTTCAACTATAACGTCGTCGATCAAGTTAACGGTTGCAACAACATTGGCAGCTTCATTTACCTTTAGAGCATGGATCTCACAAGTTTCTTTAGCAACATCAACAGTGAGATTCAGAACCACCACATATTCACCCTCAATTCGTTCAAGATCTGCATTATTCGGTATCTTGGATTCCGTTTGCTCGAGTCTTCCATATTCCTCTGTTTGTATTCCGTCTTCTAGAGAATCCGTGTCGTGCACTTCCAGATCCGTCACACCTTCATGTGCCCCTTCGTCGTCGTCCTTCAAGGTCCCCATGGCTTCTACAACAATTTCATTGTTCTGTGCATGGTCTCCTACAGCAACGTTGTCAGTTTGAGAGAAAACACCCTTAGTATCAGCATTTTTGTATTCTTGCTGCACCTTCTTGCCATACTTCTCATGGAGAGACGCTAACGATACAGCACTGGTTAAACTACTTGGCTTGAAGTCTAGGACAGCGTTTCGAATCTCCGATCGAAGGCCTAAGACGAAAAGGTTGATCGCAGAGGTGTTGGAAATCGGTGCGTACGGTAAGATTGCCTCAAATTGCTTGGCATACTCGTTCACCGTCGACTCATGCTTGAGCAGTTGAAGCTCTATGATGGCTCTTATTTCAGTGAGTGTCTGCTGGACTGATTTTCTGGCGACCACCGGCGGCGGCGGCGGCCAGAGGACTGGCTCTGATGCCATTGATGCGCAGAGGAAGAGAGAACAAGAAAGAAAACAGTATTCAATATTCAAGACAACACTTACATGTATATCTATCCCCTATTTATACTAATAACTCCTCTAACTAATCACTAACCCATCTAACTAACTCATAACCTCCTCAACAACGTAACAACCACGTAACACGCTACAATAAGCACAACGAAATACGTATATCAGTTCGCAGTATCATAAGTTCGTACCAAGCCAAGCCAATCATGTCCAATAAATACCTAGCCGTGCACTACCCATTAAACCAAATAAACATTCTCTAAAATTTCCAGCCATTATAGATGAATGTCTCAAATGTAATCCTTCTAATACTATATACAAAAAAGCAGAAACTTAAAATTCTAAAACATCTAATCAAAATCTACAAGTCCACTCATCAAATTTTCAGCATTCACAGTTCATGACTAGTTTCTTACTAAATATTATGAGCTAAAAGTCATCTTTGTTTTCAGAAACAAGAAACCTTTCTCAGCTCTTACAAATATAATATATGGTTTAACTTGAACAATATAACAATGTTCTCGCATTCCAAACTAAATAGTAAAGGTTGATACAAAATTGATATATATTATGAAATCAACACAAGTGTAGTAATTTCAGAAAGAAACTACCTGATGGCCACACAAGACAGCAATAGGCAAGCTGTGCAATCTCCACCATCAAGATCAATGCAACAATGAGAAATTTCCAAAAAAGTCAAATGCCCAAAGTTATTTCACATGGTGTCTGGCATCAGCATCAGAACACTTGCACTGTACTTGGAAGGTGTTATAATAAATCCTCCTGTGCCCTACCATTTAGTAATATTAGACACAATATAAACATCTTCACTGCAGCAGCTTCTGAAGCTTAGTAAAAACTGCGGAAGGAAGGCATGTTTAAAAGATTTACCTTCTCAATCTAGCACTCGACCTGACCTAGGGAAACTATGAAGACTTAGAAGGAAGGCATGTTTTACATTGATACAGGATGGGGTGTATTTTATATTAAAGTAAGGGCTTTACAAGAGAAATGCAGAGAAAACAACACAACAGCGTATTTCTGTAACACCAGTTACTATAACAAGGGCATGATTAACATTGATAATTTTATGAGCTTTTACAAAGAAGGTAAGGAATAACACCCAAGAAATGTTGCTTTTGCAACCAAATTTGATTAACCGGGCAGCAGAATTGTAAAAAAGTCAAAAATAAAATCCCAAAAAAATAATAATTATAGTTATAATTAAGATGAAAAACAATCAATCTTATACCAATACGTACAATCCTATACAGCAAAGGACAAAGAACAAAGACCGATAAGCACATAAAACAGCTGTCGACCGTATTTCTTCGCGGAAACCTGGAGGAGAGGAAACGTGCGACGGTTGGCCATTTAATCCCGGTGAATTCTCTGGCGACATGGATGAATCCGGCGGTGGAGCACCCTCCTGAAGCGGACCTCCGGGTTTTGTTGTCACAATTGGATTCTTCCCAAATACCTCTCTAGGCAACAGCACCTTGGACACCCCAAAAATTGCCACTGGATTTTGATCAAACACCGTCTGAGTTACTGACGCTTGAATTATCCCAGTATTGATCGCCACAGAACCATTGACCCTGGAGATGTTAAGTGTGAAGCTACCCGCTCCCATGGCTTCTGTAGCCAACGTGGGCTGAACTGGATTGACAATGGACTCTAAGGAACCCAGGGGATAATACGAATGGAGCACATGAAACTTCAGCACCACAGCTTTCTTATCAGCCGG
>JANTPZ010031369.1:0-10909 GCA_025593235.1 Vachellia pachyceras
AAGGAAACAGCGCCGCCCAAGAACTGGCGGAGGCCATCCAAGACGGAGCCGGCGGCGCTGAGGCCCAAGTTGATTCCGGCATTGAGATTGAGATTGTTGAAGTCGAGAACCTTCTTGGTCATGAGAACCACCGTGCCTTTGATCTTGCCCTGCTTGTGACCGCCGCCTATAATATCTGGCACCAAGTTCAGCCCAGCGTTGAACATCCTGATGATCTGATCTTCTTCCTCACGCTAATGCCGATAATAATTAAGCTTCTCAACTGAGTTGTAGTGGTGAAGTTGCAGAACAGGCCATGGCTTGGTGCCCATTTATAGGACTAAGCTGATGGTGATGAATTGATGATGACGATGACTGCATTATTGATCCGTGTGGTTCTTTTACCGCTGCTCCACGTGTAAAATGTGTCAGTCCTCTGCCTCACGCACGACACGATTTAGAGGGAGCAAAACGACGTCGTTTCATTATATTGTTATTGTTAGGGCTAAATTACAGAAAACTAAAATTCAAATAACCCCTCATTTTTTAAATTAACTAAAAAAGACACCTAAAAAGCTTACTGTATATGAAAAAAGTTGTCCTAACTTATATTAAAAGTCATTTAAAAAGGTGAACAAATTTACCGATAGAAAGGTGTTCAGTATAAAATTATTTAAAGAGATTTATTGTAATATTTCAAAATTTAAGGTAAGGAAAGTTTTTGAGTTGTGAATAATTTGCTCATTATTAATAATATGTGATATTATTATTGTTATATTTGAATGAATTTTATAAAATAACTTATAATATGTTAACTCAAATACTTTCTTAGAGTCGTTTTTTCCAACAACTTAGAGCCATTGTTATGCATTACATATATACACACACACACATCTCATGTTTTCAATATTGAGCTCAATTTTGGCCAAAAAAAAATATTGAGCTCAATTATTTTATTTATAAGATATTGGTCAAGCACATTGACATCGCAGTTAAACTGTGTCTAGGTGTGTGTGCGCGCGTCCTTGTGGTACGTTTTTTTCTCCTCATAATCAATAAAACTACGAATACGCGGAGCATGGTCAATTAATAATGTTTGGTACAATTTGGCAAAAAAATAAATATTGTGTGGTGCAAAAAATTAATATTATACTTATGTCACATCTAATGACTTTTACCACCGTACCCATAAATGGATTCGTTTAAGAATACAGTAGAGAAGTATTTTTATGTAAATCGAGGTAAATATGTAAAAAAAGATTATCTTATTTTATAGAAAAATACTGTTGTACGTTTAACTTTTGAAAATGCTGTTTCAAATAAAACCATGTAAGAATGAAACTCTGTTTTTTTTCCAAATTATTAATTTATACCTGTAAAATATCTGTGAATATATATTTATAATAGTGCCAGTCTGTATCCCCTGTTTGATTTGATTACCTTGTCGGGTTCTAAACGTTATTCATGCCAACAACAGTTGATAGGTCAGAAAAATAAATTAGCAAAGAATTACAGATAGATCCAAATTTTTTTTTAGAATGGAACTTACATTACGTGACATGTCAGTTTCATTTATAGGTTAGTTGATTTGCATAATATAAAAAGTTAGCTATATTAACATTTTTAAGAAATTTTATACAGTTAAACTTTTCATAATACAAAACTGATTTTTTACATTATGTAAATACAATCAATTTTCAGTACATATAGATCACGTTATCAAATTAATTTTTTAATGAGGGATTTATTTTCAGTTCTATGGATAAATTATATTGCTTGGTTTTTTATATTTTTATTGAGATACAAAAATGGAAGAGAAAATGTTGTGGCTAGAGAACTATCCCAATTAATTCAAAAGAAAACAAAAGAACCGCAACAATAAATTGGGTAAATTAAAGTATCATTCAATGGAAAAGTCTGTAAAAAAAACTCTTACAGAATATGGAGCAAAAGCAACGAAATTTTTTTAATAAAAATAATTCTAATTCTATTTTTAAACTTTAACATAATACAATTTCATTCATATGGTTTTAATTTAGCTGTAAATTAATTTATGAAGTATGACACAAGGCGACTCATTACTCATATAGTTAAACCATTTAATAAACCTTTAGTTCCCTATATTATTTAAGATGAAAAATATCATTTAATGAAATTTATAAATTAAAATTTTAAATAGTTAAAAGTAATTTGACAGTTAAAGTTTAAAGATTGTAAATAAAATATAAATATATTACTTAGAATCACAAGGATTGTCACTTATCGTGTACAATTATTGTGACCATTTGAAAACGCAATAGAAAAATACTTTTACGTAAATCAAAATAAATATGTAAAGATGATTACTTTATTTTGCAAAAAACAAGGTTAAAGTACGTATAGATTTTTCAAAAGTTCCGTCAAACAAACCCATTATAATGCTGGCCCTTCTTCATTACTCACAACATTTAAATATTCAATAATGTATTCATGTTCATGGTATGGAAAAATATGTGTTAATTTTTTTAGTAAAATTTAATGTCTTTGAAAATAAATTTTTTAATCCTTAAGAATTGCTCCAATTTTGTTTCGTATCAATTGGGATTTTCAATATTAGGCTGTTTGGATCATTGGTAAGATTATCTTTTCAATATAATTTACCACCTATAAAGTAAGTATATAGAAGAAATTTTATCTTAATTTATGTAATTTACATATTTAGTAAAATCAGCAATATTTATAAAATTGTACTACATATCCTGTCAGTACAAAGTTACTCGTCCAACGACTGAAGTCGTGTTTCACGTTTGATGACCTAAAATGTCTGTTTCATACTATCACGTGAATTTATAATTATATATTAATTATATTGAATAAACCGACTGGTCCCGATGCTTCTGCGAAGCATATTGGCTTCGTTTATTTTGTCCGTTGACACAACGGGTACGTTTACCGAAACACTTTTCCTCTCATATAAATTGCCTCGAAATCTGTGTCTGTTTTTCCAACGGGCTATCCAAATGGTTGTTTGAAAACTCATTTTTTCTGATGGAACATGTAGATCAAGATAAAATTATGTCAAAATCTGTAAAAACCATTTCGAAATTTATAAAAATAATCTCAAAATCTGTAATACCACATCAAAAGCCATAACTCCTTTCCCCCAACGGATTTGCCAAGTACACACATTGTGCCTATTTGACTTAGCATTTATAGGATGCAGACACACGTTCAACATTTTTTTTGAGAAAACGAGATAACTCTCTTCACATATTTATCTCGATTTACGTAAAAATATTTGTCTATCACATTTCTAGACAAGCCCAGATATTTAAATAATCGATTCATTTAATTTACGAGGCTAAGAACATACAACAAGAACACCTCCTTGCCTCCAAATAAATAATTTTTATAAAAAGGAAATAGCACATTTTATCTTTATATAAATGCAAGCATTATTTTTTTTTATAATTTTCACATAAAATTATTTTTGAATTAAAATTTGAATCCTTAAATGAGATTATTTTCCCTATATTCGCACCTGAGGGCAAAATTTGTACATAAAAATCATTTCATTTAAACCAAAGTGAAATATATGGATAAATTATTTGAACCCATAGGTAAACAAGATTCATATCAGAAAATAATATATATATATATATATATAGGCCACAGCAAATTTAGTTTAATTAACAGCAGATAGCGAGGCTTACTATTATTATTAGTTGTATATATGATTCTCACAATACAAATAATGGATATATTTTTTAGTAGTGGTGGACAACAAAAGAAGATTAATTATATATTGTTGCGAAAAAGACCCTTTGCTTTTAAATGTTGATCGATATATGCTTTTATTTTATTATTTAAAGGAATTAAGCATTGTTTCAAACTATTGCATGACGACAAATTAAATTGACATTTCATTATATATATATATATATAAGAACCTTACTGTGAATGTGAACGTGGATCATCGTGGTTCCATTGAAGAAAGTGAAATGTGAATGTTGAGTTCTGCTTTCAAAATATTTAATAAACCCATCTCCCATACTTACCTTAAAATATATAAAATCACTTTTCCAACGTATTTCTAAAAACACAAAGAACTGATTGCTTTTGAAATGTGGGGCTCCGTAAACTTTTGAGAGAACCACGCCATAAAAATTAAATATTGAAGTTGAGAAATTCAAAGTTTCATAAGACTTTTTTTTTCATGAAATCCAACGGATATGAAACTTGTTGTAATTGATATTGTACTTATTTGGGAACGCGGTAAATAAATACTTTTACGCAAGTTAAGGTAAATATGTGGATGAGATTATCTTATTTTACGGAAAAACACTGTTGAACGTACGTTTGATTTTTGAAAATGTTGTTTCAAACATGCCCATTGATAACAAAAATTATAGTAATAGAGCTTTTTGGGACAAAAATAAAAAATAATTAAACTTTAAAGATGCTGTCTTGAGATTTCGGGGTCAGATAGAAGTTAATTGGGTTAAATTGTTTGTATTAATTAAATCAATTGTTTCAATCACACTTATTATTTAAAAGTTGTAATTGTTAAAATACTTACTGTACTATCTAATCACGTTTTAACACTTGTAAATATCCTATAATGTGAATTAAAAATTGTAAATTTTTATGACACTTATTATTTTGCTTTATGGTTTGTTGGCAAAATGTATACACACACATAAAAATTCACCTAGAAAATACATCGACTTATTATTTTACTGTTGTTGTTAAGTGTTAAAACATGTATGAGCATACGTAAATAATCCACCTTTAAATTTTATCGAGTATAAGTCACTACTAAAAAAATGTCATTTAGCGATGGAAAGATCCATCATTAAATTGCTATTTTCCTTCAGAAAATTTTCATTTAGCAGAAAAAAATCAACGACCCTCGTTTTAACGACGGAAAACAGCCATTTAACGACGGATTTTCCGTCGTTAAAATGCATTTTTCTGGTAGTGGGTAACATAATCTATATACTCCTTTGTTTTTTATCTAGGAACATCACCCTCCACCAAAAAAAAAAAACTAATTTCTTTCATAATACGGAGAATAAAAATTGACCCTCTGATGACTTATGCTTTTGATTGATGATCTTAACAATTTGCTTAAAAGGACTGGAGTCTCAACCATCCACCCCAATTTTGAGTTGATTTTAACTTATAAGATATTCACGTTCTTACTATTTTTTTTATTGATTCTTAATTTTTAATATAGAATATGATCTTGCCGATCTGAGTCCTGGACCAAAGTTGAATTATTAAAGTAAACTGGAGTACATGATAACATGGCACCTTATCTCATTCCCCGCCCAAAGAAAAAGGTGGGTGGGCACACATGCAAAGTACAAAAAATAAACTTATATTAGGCCGTTTAGGAACGTGGTAGGGAAGTACTTTTAAACAAGTCAATGTAATGTGTGAAGGATATTATCTCGTTTTACAGAAAAATAATGTTAAACGTACGTTTAGAGAGTGCAGAAGTGTTGCCAAACACCCCATTATTTTTTTGTGTGTGGTTCTATCTGTATATAATGGGTCCGTTTAAAAATGCATTGGACAAATGCTTTTACCATTCACTGGATTCAGAGAAACATAGCTCCAAAGAAGACCAATAATTGACGTGAGAGGAAAATTTAATTATTGTGTTTGGTTAGCCATTTGTGCCAACGGATGCGCTTACCGAGACAAAATTCTTCTCACATAAACTACCTCCGAATCTATGTCCATTTTCTCAACGGGCTATCCAAATAGAGCCTACGGATGCGTGAGTGAGGATGTCCGTGCTTGTTTGGAATCTAAATACAATTCTTTTTCTATACAACTATGTGGTGGAATGAGATCCCAAGTATTGCCGGGTCTAATTGTGAACGACTTCTTTAAAAATATTTTTGTATTTATATAAAAAAACTCAAACTTAAAACTTTAGATTGTTAAAATGCCTATTGGCTACTGCTAGTTTGAACGCATTTAATAATAGCGAAATTTGCAATTAAATTTTATATAAGGAGAATTAATGAACAAAAGGTCTAAACAATTCATAAAATTACCCTAACAACAACCTCAACAGACACTCATGGAACCTTATGGTAATTTTATGAATCTTTGAGATCTTTTTTTCAATAATTCTTCTTGACTTTATTGCAAATTTCCTGACATTGTCCCATTAGATCACGTGACCCCATAGCATGGAGTGAAAAATATATTACATCATTTATATTGACATATAATTGATAAAATTAGTAAATTAGAGTTAGTTAATTTCTCAGAAAATATAGAGTCCGTTTGTTTACCCATTTTTGCCAACGGGTGCACTTACCGAGATACTTTTCCTCTCACATAAACTACCTCAGAATCTATGTCCATTTTTCCAATGGGCTATCCAAACGGAATCGTTTCCGTGCGTTTTGATCCACACTGCTTTTATGAATTTTATTTTTTTTAGCCAAAAAACAATTATATGAGAAGGTACACGTAATCTTATCAATAAAATCGGAGGAATAAACATTTCTTGTTTGTGTTGTCGGTTTGGACCATTTCTCCTGCTTCATTATTTGGTATATCATCGTCAATTTCTATCTGTGTCTAGATATATACATATATGTATATAATATAAAATTTGTAGCCTCACTATTTATTTATCCTCTCAGCTAGTTCATTAAAAAAACCTTTAAATCAATGCCTTTAGAAAAGCGACAACATTTTTTTAATAATTTTTGGGAATCAAGCCTGATATAAAATTTTATGGATTATAGGGTAAAACTTATATTTTAGAGAATAACTTTTACGGATTTCGAGATAAAACTTATGTTTTAAAAGATCGTGTTTGGAAAATTATTGATTTTTAAGGAGTTTGAGAAAAAAGTAAGTAGGAAAAGAGGAAAAAAAAGAAAAATTGGAAAGAGAAAGTTTAATAAGAGAGAATGTGTGATTTAATAAAAAAATAACATTTTTAAAGCTTAGGTTTCAAATCTATGTCTTGTATTCTAAATAGCTTTTTAGAAAAAAATTTATACTTTGACAGAATCTAAATTTTAAACCAAAAACCTATCAAACGTCGAAGATGTTACAAACGGTTTGCTAGAAACAAATAAAGGATTTACATGAGAACGTTGTAAAGAAGTACTTTTACACAAATCAAAATAAATATGTAGAGAAGATTATTCCATTTTTAAAAAATATTGTTAATATATGTTTTACTTTTAAAAATATTATTCGAAACAAACCAAAACTTACTTTAAAGGACAAGTTACAGCAGCAGATTCATGCATCCGCCACGTAAAGCAAAACGAATTAATCCCTCCTTTTGAATAAAATAATTAATCTCGTGATGTAACATCTTGAAATGAAAATCACGTGGTTTCTTTATACTGCAATTGATGATAACGACAGGGATGATAAGATTTGAAATAAAATATAATAAAAGATTATCATCATCATCCTTGAATTAATTATAATAATGTATAATAAAATAATATAATTGAATTGTCTGATGCATCAAGTGGGGTTGAGACCATGTCCTTACAAATATTAAAAAGGAAAACTGTGTGAACCCAAATTGCTAAAATTCACTATTCCAATGTATCTGTTTAGAAACGAATTATATTAGTATTTTTAAGTTAATTAAAGTAAATATATGTAGAAAATTATCTCGTTTTATAAAAAAATTGTTGAACGTAAGTTTAAATTTTAAAAACGTTTCAAACAAATCCAATTTCAAGTTTGGCAACTTTTACCGGAAGTAACATAGCATAAGGCCCTGTTTGGTTTAACCAAGAAAAAGTAACGTATTTGTTTAGTGGGAAGGAAGGACAGGGGAGGAGCGTTTTTTGTTTGGCTCAGTAGGGAAGTTAATTAAAAGTTGTAGGAGGGGCCAAAAGGAAGGGATGAAGAAAAAAGAAGTCATCCTTACCTATGGGCAGGAGTGGACTCAGAGACTGATTTAGATATGCAAATTATTTTGTAATAATGTGTTTAAAATAAATGAGACTTATTTTTAATATATTTTAAAAAAAATTTGAATAAAAATTTAGAGGGTTTAAAATTAACAAATTTATTAGCGCAAAATAAATCATATAATACTAATATATACATAAAATTACATTACTTAGAATCTTAAGTACACCTAAAAAATACTAAACACATCTTAGCTCTATAATTAATCAACACTGAACATATTAACATGCTATAATGCGACACACCTATAGAGAATATAACCCCAAACGTGGTTTGACTTGCAGATCTTAGTACACATTTGAGGATGTGGTCAGCAAGTACTTTTACAATTTATGAGAGAAATATATGAAGAGAATTATCTCGATGTAAAAAAAATATTATTAAATATGTTTTTTTAGGTGTTTAGAAATTTTCTCAATCCCATTAGTTTGACGCATAACTTGTGTCCTGCGTTGATAACAAAATTCTTTGAACCCAACAAAAACATAATCAAGCCTTTAAATAATGCACATAAAACAAATAATGATAGTTTAATTAATACCAGCTGTCTACAATCATCAACTATTAGGCACGACAATTAATAAATTGATGTGACCTTTTTTTGACTTTTCCGTAGAAAAAGCATACTGCTTCTTGTTTATTTTCTTGTCATTTTAAATTGTTTCACCTCAAATGTGATACCCCCCATGTGATACTTAACTGAAAAGACCCATGCCATGATTTCCCTAAATGGTCCACCCCTCGAATGGTCACAATGATAACAGCTCGTGTCGTGTTCATACACATATTTTAAATTATCCCCTGCTTGTAATAACGACAAAAATTATTATAATTATTTATCTCCAGAGAATAAATTATCCCTTGATACTTGTTATGACAGTGGAAAAAGAATATATTAGTGAGGTCAAGAGACCAGCTAGTGTTTAGAAAATCTGATTGGAGGAAGGAGTTACGACTTTTGAGATGGTTTTACAGATTTCAAGACGGTTTTTATATATCTCGAGATGGTTTTGTTTTGATTTGCGTGTACTGTTGAGAAAAATGAGTTCCAAAATAAGCATTATGTAAAAAAATCATCTTGAAATCCGTAAAATCTAACGGTGTATGCAAGCTAAGACAAAACCATCTTAAAATCTGTAAAAACCATCTCGAAATCCATAAAAATCATCTTAAAATTTTTAAATTCTTCTTAGATTCCGTAAATTATTTTCGTAATTTGTAAACTTTTTACTCTCAACAAATTCCCAAACACACATTTGAGAGAGTGATTTTATGTAAGTCGAGATAAATATGTGATAACAGTTTTATTTCGACTTTTATACGTGTCCTGAACTTGCTTTCAAAACAAGCTTATTATTCCTATTTAGGAATCCGTTAAAAAAGTGTTTTTTACGTAAATTAAGATAACTATGTACTGTATATAAAAAAAAAGGAGAAAAAAACTTCTCCAAGAGAGCCTGAAGTATCCCAATATAGAGCCTGATGTCACCGATCCCATAATGTCATTTTTCATCAGCTTGGTGTCACCGATCCTGCTAGTGGAGCGTCCCTCGCACATTTCCTTGACGCCCACTTTGGGAAACATGACATCCTGGTAAATAATGCAGCGATACCCGTAACAATTGTTGATGGTCTGATGCTTTGGCCAAACTCTGGAGTTGAAGTATGTTTTTCAAACCATTAATAGCTTTTTTCTTTTTTGCTTCCTGAATAAATTCGATCTTGCCTACAATGAATTGAAGATGCCATATTATCAATCACTGTTTGGAAATCAAAGTTATGTCATAAGGGATGAGGAACAAGATTGTAATTGTAATACATTGATATTCACTTAACAGAGGGGTGTTCAAGTGGATTGGAGTAAAATAGCTGAAGAGAACCATGAGTTTCCAGAAGAACCAGTGAGAACAAACCACCAGAGAGCAAAAGAAACATGCACATTACTCATTCCCCTTCTTCAATTATCGGGCCCTCCAACAATTGTGATGCTTAGCTCCATTATAGGAACGTTGGAGGTATAGATAGCAACCTTTTGAAAATCTTGACATGCTCCTGTGCAGCTCTCATTGCTTTATTACGTTGTTACGTTGAACAATATTTTTTGATAATACGAGATAATCTCATTATTTACCTCGTAAAAGTATTTCTCCATCCCATTCCTAAACGGATCCCGTATTTACCAAAGGCAAGCTTGAAGGATGCACTGAATGATGTCGAAAGCCTACCTAACGGAGGAGAAGATTGATGAGACGGTTAAGTAGTTCCTTGAAGAGTTTAAAGAGGGAGGCTCGTTAGAAACAACAGGGTGGCCTGCATTTATGGCAGCATATCACGTCTCAAAAGCTGCATTGAATGGGTACACGAGTTCTGGCAAGGACCTACCCGTCTTGGTGCATTAATGTCGTTTGCCCTGGCTACGTGAGGACAGATATGACCAAAAACTGTGGCCTCCAGTCTCCCGAAGAAGCAGCTGAAGCTGTTGTCACGGTGGCCTTGCTTCCCAATGGTTCTCCTTCTGGCCTCTCTCTTAAGAAACCAACAGAAACCATCTTGATCAAGCAATATAAGGCCGTTCTCTATTCAAAAACAGGATGGAGTTGCAATGAAAACTTTTATCCCACTTGGGAATTGGGATTCTTTGTATCGTTTTATTACAATTTACAAATTTTTGTCAGCTCTGCCTTTTGAAGTCGGACTTTTCTACTTAACGGTAAATGACAGAGTTGCATTCATTTAAGGTAACATTACCCCACACTTAAATTTGCTAAGTTGCAAAGTTAAAGTTGGCTGATGATTAATGATCGCTTTCTATTCCACAACTAGAATTTGCTTATTACCTGTTCCTCCATTTTACAGCTTCATTTTTAGTTGGAATGAAGAAAAGGTGTTATTTTTTTTATTACCCATTAAATCCTGATTATAGGTGCTAATTAGGAGGTTGGTTTATAAATATAAGAGCTCTATCTATTTTATT
>JANTPZ010031404.1:0-11146 GCA_025593235.1 Vachellia pachyceras
GTACTTTTTCACGAATTAAACTGTATCATTTGGGAAATTAAATGACTCAATGAGTATTTTTCCCTTATAAAGGAACTTACAAGCTTCAAATAGAAACTGGAAGCACTCAATTTCGATTTTTCTACAATTAGTTATGAATTTTCGAAGTTGGCCCAAAAATTTGTGAATAGTGACGTGAATAGTAACCTTAAACTTGAAAATTTTATTTTTCACTCTTTGGTTACTCTAAGTCACTAAAGGCCTAAAGGTGCTTTCAAATAGATATTTAATGAAGCTAAAGGTAAAGATTAAGGAGTGTCACATGTCTCGTGGTGGATACAGAAAGCTTCAGTAAAGGATTATGGAGGAGGAGTGATTGAGCTTTATTTGTATTAGTTTTCTACTTGAATTTTCAGAGTCTTAGAGTCAATTTTAGCCCCTACATGACCCTTTTCATGCTTAAATTTAGATTAGGAGTTATTGATTCGGATTAATGTGATTTTGGGCACCTATGCAATGAATAATGATTTATTATGCCTAAATTGCATCATGAGCAAATGATACTGCCCATATTTCCTATTTCATTTTAGGAACTCCTTACAAAAGGCCAAGGGAATCAATACTGGAGAAGTTCGCCGCAGCACAATCCAACATTCGTCACGGCCAAAGTTCAAATAAGCATACAAGAACTCTTGTGTGAGGTTCACCACGATGAAACCTGAAGTTCACCACTGCAAATATCGCCCAGAACCTGAATTTTTACCTCAGAAGGAAAATAACCCGACCCGGCTTGATGGATCCGACCCAGGATGGTTTATTATGCTGAATTAGGGTATTTTTGAAGGGAGAGGAAGAAAGAGGGCTGCAGAAGTTGAAGAAAGCAAAGAGAGGAGAGAATCACATCCCCATTTCACCCTATCTACACATTACCTCCATTTACACCCATTTCTTCATCATCCATTCATCTATCATGCATTCATCATCCATTCGAAGCTCATTTCCATCATCCATGAGGAGCTAAACTTCTCCACCCTCTTGAAGATGAAGTGAACCGGAGTTTGAAGTGCCGAAAGGGGAGTATTTGTTTTTAATCTATGTTTACATTATGGATTACTTGGATTCCGAGTTGGACTTTTGTAATTTTTGTGTAAATGCTTGGTCTCGGTTGAGCTAAACTTGGATTATTGTGTATTGAGTTATTGTGATTGACAAAGTAGAATGGAGTTCATTTTGCTTATTCAATGAAATCTTGTTGGTCTCTTCTATCATCCTAGTTGTGCTTGGTTTTAGAGTCAACAATGTATGGAGTTGATTTTATCACTTTACGATTTTCGTACACACACTAAGTGGTCTTAAGGGATCTCATGGGATGAAATTCATTTCATGTTATTTCGGACCCACCAAGTCGTGTGGGGATTTAGAAGGAGATCATCGTATGGCGCTTTGGACCCATGCAAATTGTTGGGGTTTTTTATTTCGAAAACTTAGTGCGAAAACCGATACTTTCCCTAATCTTTTGCAAACTATGATGGAACACTTTGTTTTCAAGAGGCAACCATTATCACACACACACTCTTTCTCAAAGATGCCTTTAATTTCATTCTCAATCAAGAAAATACCAAAAAGAATTTAGTTGTTTTGTTATTAGTCTAGATACATGGGATGATTTGAATCAAACCTTGATTGCATTTGCATCTCAAGCATAGACCCAAGCTAAGAATTATTGGTACGCCTTCTTGCTTTCGGAGAGAACGACCCTGGGGTTGCACTATACAACCCTTGAAAATCAAAATTAATATTCTTGATCCATTTTTAAGGCTAGACAGCGACCTAAGTTTGCAATTTGTGGCTTAGTACGGACCAAGAATTTAGCGTCATTTCCGGGGAAGCGAAGTGCCAATAGTTATTAGATTGTGTTTTTTGTTTGTTAGTTTTGCATCTTTGTTCATGGTATAGGATTAGTCTGTGAATATTTTAGTATTGCATAGTAGATTGCATATCTTTCTGTTGCATTTTGCATAAAATCCGCATTTTCGCTGCGACCAATTTCATTTTCCGCCACGATGCACACTTAATTTCAAAGAGAAATTCTTCTCGGGTGTGTTGCGCCACGACCAAATTTGACTTTAGCCGCGACGAAATTTGCATTTCTGAACGAGAGATACCCTCTCGGGTACCTTGCGCCATGACATAAATCATATTTAGTCACAGCGAATATCCACTTTTCACACTTCATTCACTTCATTCATCTAAATTTCAACACATACATACAACAAAACCATACATACACCTGCATACACTCATGCATATCTTTTCATTCATTTTTGAGTGGTTTGTTTTGAGTTGTGTTAATTTTGTTCTTGCCTTGAATTTTTCTCTTGTATGCCCAGAAAGAGTCAACTTGAATCTTTTGATCTCGAAATTGAGAGAACATTGAGGGAGAGACGGAGGGCTAACAAAAGAAAAGAGAAGGGCAAGGTAATTAGAGACTTAGGTTTAGAAGTAGGAGAGTCTAGTTTAGAGCAATTATATAGATTAGGAGAGTCTTTAGGAGAAATCATGGCTGAAAATGTACCAAACCCAAAAAACAGAAACAGGAATGGAAATCAACAAGGGAATGGTAACAGAGGAAATGAAGAAGAAAGAATGGGAGAAAATAATGGAAATAATAGGAGAAGAACCATAAGAGAAGCCACAACCTCTGATGTTAATTATGATCCATTTACTGTTGCTTGCCCAAATTATGATGTGAATTTTGAGATTAAAGGATTGTTAATTAATTCTCTTCCTAAATTTCATGGCTTGCCAGGAGAGGATCCGTACATCCATTTGCCGTCATTGTCAATGATTTGCCAGAGCATGAAACCAGTTGGAGCCTCACTTGATCAAGTGCTGTGGAAAGTTTTCCACCTATCATTGGAAGGGAAGGCAAGAGAATGGTTCATGAGTCTTCCGAGGCATGTGGCAAATGCCTATCAATGTTGGGCAAATTTGAGGAAAGCATTTTTAGAAAAGTATTTTCCAGCATCAAGAACTTCATCAATGAGAAAGGAAATCTACTCTGCACACAAGAGTATGATGAATCGTTATATGATTATTGGAATATATTTCAAGATCTTCTCTCAAGATGCCCTCACCATCAAATACCGGATGAACAGCTGGTTCAATATTTTTATGATGGATTGAAGAGCCAAGAAAAAGGAATGCTAGACATGGCAGCTGGAGGTTCATTAATTGATTTAACCGCCGAAGCAGCTTGGGAGCTTATCAAGAAGATGGCTTTGAACCATCAACAATATAGTGTAAGAGACACTAGGGTTGCCCATAAAATTGGACATTCAAATGCTCATAACAGAAGAATGGACACCCTAGAATCAAAGGTAGATTCTTTGGAACAAAAAGTCACATCACAATTGTCTCTTATCACTACTGAGCTGAAGAATTTAAGTGCTAATAGATCACCGCCATCCATGGATTTAGCTGCTCTGAGTTGTGAAACTTGTGGGTCAGTTATGCATATCACAAGTGTGTGCCTAAGCTGATTTGAAGAAGTTTAAGCAATATATCAAGGGAGACTAAACCAAAAATGGGATCCCTATTCTAACAGCTACAATGAGGGTTGGAAATCAAATCCAAAATTCAGTTGGAAAAGTGAAGAAGCCAATGCCCATAGATTTCAAAGGAATGTAGGAGCTGGACCTTCCAACTCCATCATGCAAAATTCACATCAAGCCTTGAGTGTACCACCAAAGGAGGACACGAATCAATTACTTGAAAACATGCTAGTACTACTGAAGGAAGAGAAGGCTTCCACCGCCAACCAATTCTATTCGCTTGCCTCACTTATTCAAAAGGAATCTTCGAAGAATGATGCAAGATACGCTTCTTTGGAGAAAAAGATGGAGCAGTGGGAAACTAAGGCCGAAAACCTGAATTCCTTCATCACTCAACTTTCCAACAATTTGAGTGAACAACAAGCAAGGAGTGGTGGCTCCATACCTTCAAATATTGTCATTAACCCTAAAGGGTTAAGTGCAATTAACTTGAGAAGTGGGAGGCAAGTGAGGTTTGATGATAAAGAAGCTTCTGAAAGAAGAGAAGAAGAAATTGAATTTGAAGAGATTCCAAAAGCTGCTGAAAAAGAGAAGAGGAGTGAAAGCACAAAAGAAGAATTGTTGCTGAGAAGAGAGAGTGCCTCACCACAACAAAAAGAAGAAGAAAGAGTAGTTATGGAGCAAAAGACAGCAAATAATAACAAGGAAAGAAACAAGTATGGTTCAACCTCTCGAGAGGTAAAGAGGTAAACATTCATGAACTCCCTTTTCCAAATTCATATTTGATGAATAGAAAGCTTGCTGAAAAGGATAGTGAAAAGGAGGTTTATGATTTATTTAGTAAAATAGAGGTGAACATACCATTTCTTGATTTAGTGAAAAAGGTCCCTAAATATGCTAAATACCTCAAGGAATTATGCACAAATAAGAGAAAATTTAGACCTAATGAAAAAGTCCAAGTGAGCTCAAATGTTTCAACTTTATTCAAACCACAACTTCCTGTGAAATGTCAAAACCCAGGGTCTTTCACCATCCCTTGCACTATAGGAAAAATTACCATAAGGGGAGCGTTGTTAGATCTAGGGGCTGCAATTAATGTGATGCCAAAGTTGGTTTATCAAACTTTAGGGGTCAAGAACTTGAAGCCCACATCCGTAGTACTCCTACTAGCGGATAGATCGATTAGGTACCTTGATGGGATTGTTGAGGATATTCTTGTGAAAGTTAAAGACTTAGTTTTTCCTACCGACTTCTATGTGCTAGACATGTCTAGAGAATCCATTAGTTAGTCCACCTTGATTTTAGGTAGACCCTTCTTGAGGATTGCTAACACTATTATTAGCACGAAAGGAGGAAGCATATCGATGGAAGTAGGGGAAAGTAAGATTAACTTCAATATATATGAGGCTATGAAACACCCATATTAGGACTATTCATTGCTGAACGTTAGTGCTCTTAATGTTGTTGTTGATGATGCATGCACTGAATTTGCAATAGAAAATGAATTTCCATGTTCACATCTTGATTCATGTGCATCAATTAATGATCAAAATTTGAAAATTCCTCTTAAACCACCTGATTACCCATTTTGCTCCTGTGAAACTATTGAAAAATGCACTCATGTTGCATTAGTAGATAGCGTGCTTTAACTTCCACATTCATGAGTGCAAGGAATTTTGTTCCTTTATAAACAATGATGACACCTCTGGGAGAGGTATTTCAAAAGATTTTACAGAGCATTCAAGAGGAGTGTCAACTGAACCGGCTATACCAATGCATGTGCTGTATGGAAAATCAAAAGAAGAGCATGGGAAAGCCGATAAGATTCATAAGCCACCATGATTCCCAGGTTGTTCTATTCCCTTCCTTAATCATTTGCTTTGAGCTTTGAATGATTATGTTATGAATATAAATAATTCAAGTGTGGGGGAGGAGCATTCCTAGTAGTGGTAGTTTAGTTTAGAAGTATAGCATAGAATTGCTGTTGAATTCAATAAATTCCCTCGGATTCGTGATTGGATTATCTTCAAGAGGATTGTCTCCAAAGAGAGTCTTACCTACAGAGTTAGAATGTGCATATTGATTGGTTGAAGTTTTAGGTTTGAATGATGGATGTTTTTCTGTGTTTTATGTTTCCATCTCTGTGTTTGTGCCTCTCTGTCATGTTTAGCCGTGATGAAATTAATTTTTCACCGTGGCCAAACATGTTGATTGTGATGTATGTTTTCACGGGAAGTGTTGACCACAACTAAATTTGTTTTTCGCCACGACCAATATTGAGACTCTTCGTATTTTCATCGTGACCAAACATTGGTTCACTGTGGCAAAAATCGTGTCTTTTCGTCTCCCGCGGTTTTCTTCTTAAGTCAGTTTTTCATTTCATTTTGCTTTCGCCGTCGTATTCGCCGTTGCTGTCGGAGTGCTTTCTCTACCGTTACCGTCTGTCCATCGTTTTCCTCTGCGACTCTTGCAATTCCTACCTCCACTTCATCTCTTCCATCTAGAGTAAGCATTTTATCCCTTCCTTGTCTTTTCATTCCGTTTTCTTGTTGCTTTCGCTCTTCGCATGTCGTTGAAATCGCCTGATCTGTGATTTTTGCCGTGACGAAAAAGATGATTCGCCACGACGAAACATAATTTTCATCGCGACTAATGACATCAGTTGTTGTTTTTTGCCTGTGTTAACTCTGTATTTCTGCTATTTTTCTGTGTTATTGTTGTGAAACCAGCTAGCAGCCATGCCTAGAACTAAGAAACCAAAATAGTAGACCCCCTAGCCCTGAACCTGAACCTTCCCAAACTTTTGAGGAAATTTTAGAGCTGACTAAGAAGCGTCCATTGGTTAAGGAATGCTCATTCCCCTTAACTCCTGCCAACCATCACTTTGTCCATAGGATTACTCAGTCTGGCCTCACTGGCCTTATCCGCGAGCGTACCCAGGGTAACCTCACTTTCATCCAGCACTTCTATGCGAAGTGCTGACATAAGACTGGTCTTTTCATTGATTTCTGAGGTACTCTACTTCCTCAGGGCATTACTCGCCTACCATTGGTGCTCATCTTGCTTTACCCATAGCTGAGCGTGATCATTATGTTCAGTTTATGAGTAACTTTCCTTTGAAGGAGATAGCAGAGACATTGTGTTTACCCTGAATGAGTTGGCATGTGCCTCGTAGGTCAGAGATGTACATTCGCAGATCCGAGTGTCGCTCTGAGACTAAACCTTTCGTCCACCTAGTTTGCAGCAATATTCTACCCACGAGCCACTTAGCGAACCTGACGAAGAAACAGGCTCTTTGCATTTACATGTTAATGCAGGGAATGTGTTTCAACATATCCACTCTCATTTATTCTACCTTTATGAGGCTGTACTCACATCTAAAACCACGAAGGTTATCATTTTTCCTAACCTCATTTTCAACATGTTTGCTTAGTTGGAAGTCCCAGAGTATCCTGAGGACCACCCATTCGCCCCTGCCCCTGTGTTCACTTACAATAGGATCCATAGAACTTCCGCACCCCAGCCTGAGCCGTACATAGACATTGATGACTTGCTGGGTGAGGAGGAGGAGGTTCCAGCATCACAGGCATTGGATGACTAGCCGCCATCACCAGCCCCTGTCTTACTTGAGAGCTTAGCTGTTCAATTTCAGCAGTTCAGGGTCTCATTTGAGAAGAAGCGGAGACATCACAGGAGAATGGATGCCCTGATTGCGCAAAGCCTACATTTTGAGTTGCCTCCAGAGGAGGATGATGATACTGGTGTTGAGACTTCTAGAACCGGACTGTCAGGAGAGGTCAGAGCAGTGGAGGGGACTCAGGAAGAGGATACTGCTACTGAGGTAGACTTTGGGGGTGATTCAGAGATGCAGGGGGATGCTTAGTTTTTATTCATTTTTTCTTTTGTTTTTTTGGATACTCTTGAACTTTGGTACAGTTGTGATGTGGACTGGATATTTTTATGTACTTCGTTTTCGCAGCTGAATATATATGGATTTTTCCTAATGCTATTTTTTGGATTTTGTTGCATGTGTACATGATTATTCGATATTGCTTGTGAATGCCACGCGCATTGATTTGTAAATCTTACCTTCCAATCATTGAGGACAAAGTTTGAATTAAGTGCAGGGAGATTTAGAATTTGGAGTGTTCCCAAGTAATATTTTTTTTATTTTAACATGCAGCTGAAATTCATTGAAGGATATTGTGGGGCTATTTTTGTCTTAAAACTTTGGAAATTTCAAGTTTCTTTTTCTAATTTTTTGAAAAATAGAGGAATTGAACTCAAATTTTGCTTTCTGACCATTTTCACCGCGGTGAAAGTCCTTAAATAAGCAGTTCAACCTCTCGGGTGAGTTTCGCCGCAACCATCTTATGGTTACGCCGCGATGAAAATCACAGGCACACAGAACCACCTCTCGGGTGTGGTTCGCCGCGACCAATTTATTGGTTAGCCATGGCGAAACCTTGGTGCTAAAAATTTTTATAGGTTATAGATTACTTTTTGAAATAAAAGTTCCTCTCACCTTTAATGCCTTTAACATTCCTGAGCAAAGCTTATGAAAATGTGATTTTCATAGCCAATGCATTGGGAGGTTGATTCATGAGTCTAAGGATCAAAGTATTTAGTTAATCACGCTTTTCGAGTTATTAGTAATTGATAAGCGCATATCAGTTGTGAATTTGCCTTTTGCAATTTTGGTTCTTGAGACTGTTTAATTGAGACATTAGCCTTATCGTGAGGATAATTAGGCCTAATTTCATTTGATTAGAGTGGGTCTGTCTTAATTCGTAATCTCTCTAGAACTTGTCTTGATTCTTAATCAAAGCTTTATGATCCAATATTTTATGAAAAGGTAGAGGCCTTCATTTCAAAACCTTTCGTTTAGCCAAAACACAAACCCTTCAATATTTCATCCTTTGCTACCCCCTTCGAGCTATGCACTCTTGAAAACTAGCATTTGAAAAATCTATCCTTATATGTGCAAGTATATGTTGAAGAGCTATGTATGTGAGCAGCTGTTATTATTCAATTGAAAAAGAAAAAAAGAAGAGAAAAGAAAAAAAAAGATATTATATATATAAATAAATGTCTCTTGAGTCTTGCAAAAGAATTTATTCTATTTTTCGGTGCTGTGTATTCAAGAATTTCATTTCACTTCATTATTTCATTCCATTAATGTTAGAACTCCATCATCCATTTTAACCTTTAAGCCCTCTTGATTCACATTATATTGATCTTGTGGTAGAGAGGTAGAATAATTACAAGCCTATGGTAGAGATTCGAATGAGCAGTCCATGAGGGAAAATTGTCCTTGCTTGGTGAGCTGAGAGAGACACTTCTACCTTTGGAGAGGAAGTCTTCTTTATTCAGTCTCTTGAATCGAAGTTCTTAAGGATTAATTTATAATTGTCTTTGCCATTATCATTGCTAATCCTTGATGAATGTTTTTACCAAGTTCGTAGTCCTGGACCGATGAGTACATTTCCTAAAGGCATTTATTGTTTTTAAAGTTTTTGAAGAAGCTTTGTCCAAGAGTACAAAGGTTTAAGTGTGGGGGAATTTGATTGAGCTTTATTTATATTAGTTTTCTACTTGAATTTTCATAGTCTTAGAGTCAATTTTAGCCCCTACATGACCCTTTTTGTGCTTAAATTTAGATTAGGAGTTATTGATTTGGATTAATGTGATTTTGGACACCTATGCAATGAATAATGATTTATTATACCTAAATTGCATCACGAGCAAATGATACTACCCATATTTGCTATTTCATTTTAGGAACTCCTTACAAAAGGCCAAGGGAAGCAGTGCTGGAGAAGTTCTCAAATTTCAAATAAGCATACAAGAACTCTTGGGTGACGTTCACCGCGATGAAACCTGAAGTTCGCCACGGTGAATATTGCCTAGAACTTGAATTTTTACCTCAGAAGGAAAACAACCCGACCCGGCTTGATGGATCTGACCCAGGACGGTTTATTATGCTTAATTACGGTATTTTCGAAGGGAGAGGAAGAAAGAGGGCTGCAGAAGTTGAAGAGAGCAAAGAGAGGAGAGAATCACATCCCTATTTCACCCTACCTACAGATTACCACCATTTCCACCCATTTCTTCATCATCCATTCATCTATCATGCATTCATCATCCATGCGAAGCTCATTTCCATCATCCATGAGGAGCTAAACTTCTCCAACCTCTTGAAGATGAAGTGAACCGGAGTTCAAAGTGCCGAAAGGGGAGTATTTGTTTTTAATCTGCGTTTACATTATGGATTACTTGGATTCCGAGTTGAACATTGTAATTTTTGTGTAAATGCTTGGTCTCGGTTGAGCCAAATTTGGATTATTGTGTATTGAGTTGTTTTGTGATTGACAAAGTAGAATGGAGTTCATTTTGCTTATTCAGTGAAATCTTGTTGGTCTCTTCTATCATCCTAGTTGTGCTTGGTTTTAGAGTCAACAATGTATGGAGTTGATTTTGTCACTCTACGATTTCCGTACACACACTAAGTGGTCTTAAGGGATCTCATGGGATGGAGTTCATTTCATGTTATTTCGGACCCACCAAGTCATGTGGGGATTTAGAAGGAGATCATCGTATGACGCTCTGGACCCATACAAATTGTTGGGGCTTTTGATTTCGAAAACTTAGTGCGAAAACTGATACTTTCCCTAATCTTTTGCAAACTATGATGGAACACTTTGTTTTCTAGAGGCAACCATTATCACACACACACTCTTTCTCAAAGCTACCTTTACTTTCGTTCTCAATCAAGAAAATACCAAAAAGAATTTAGTTGTTTTGTAATTAGTCTAGATACATGGGATGATTTGAATCAAACCCTGATTGCATTTGCATCGCGAGCATAGACCCAAGCTAAGAATTATTGGTACGCCTTCTTGCTTCCAGAGAGAACGACCTTGGGGTTGCACTATACAACCCTTGGAAATCAAAATTAATATTCTTGATCTATTTTTAAGGCTAGACAGCGACCTAAGTTTGCAATTTGTGGCTTAGTACGGACCATGGAGGAACAAAGATTACAGGAGGCATCTACCTCAGATCCCACCGTTGTCATCCAGGCCCCTACTCCACCCCCACGTCATAAAAAATGGAAAGTAGCAAGGATGAAAGGTGGGAAGTACATCAATGAAGCAGTTGCTGAGGTGGCTGGAAAGATTGTAAGTATTGACATATAATAATCATATGTGATTGTTTGTCTTGGGTTTATTAGTACCTCACTTATGATGTATTATACGATACAGGATGACCTTACACAGCAGACCAACCAGGGACTTGTTGATACCTTATTTTGATGATAACAAAATGATTTCAAGAATTATAAAGCTTAAATTGTTGATGATTATGTGATTTTACTGAAATACTCGAGTTCTATCAAGTTTGTGTGAAAGTATTGAGGAATACTCAAGTTGTGTGTTTGAATACTCGAGTATCAAGGTTTTTCATACGTTTAAAATAAATACTTTCAAGCAACACTTGAGTTTTTGTTGAAAGTGTTGACAATACTCGAGTTCTTGATTTCAATACTCGAGTATTGGAGGCTGAAAATGTTTATGAAATCCAACACTTCAAGTGAAAACTCGAGTACTATG
>JANTPZ010031508.1:0-14295 GCA_025593235.1 Vachellia pachyceras
ATCATTTTTAGGGCCTTATAATTTTCTTCATTTTTCATTGATATTTTAGCCCTTCTCTTTTCCCCAAAATACCTTCTAATTGTCCCAAATTAATTTTTGTAATAAATTGTATTTTGGGGGATTTTTGGGCATTTTTCCTCATTTTCGGGAAAATCGCCTTAATCGTACCTTGGGCAATAATTTTGTAAAATACTATAAATTCCACTAAATTCTTATAGACTCTGGTTTTTGGTCTTAAAGAACTCCTGCACCTTAAATAAATATTTTCAATCATCAAATCTTTAAAATTCCATAATTCATCATCTAGACCGAATTTCAGTAATTGGTTGAATCTCTGGTAATCAGTGAGTTCTGCTCTATCTTTTAGGCATCTGTTAATTTTTCTAATTTTTGGTCAACTGTTTGACTTTTTGACTTTGACTTTGATTTTGACTTTTGTCAAATGACCAAAATGCCCTTTCACAGTTGAACTTTTCATAAATTCCTATTTTGCCCTTGAGCTTTTGGCTTCTGATTCCTGGGCAACTTCCCAGGGGGTCACCCATCCAAAAATTTCTCCAGGGCGAGCACGCCTAACTTTAAAATTCTTACCGACTTCCATCCACCAGACCAAATCTGATTCTGGGACTTACGACCCAACAGCATCAACTTTTTTCCGTACTTTCTATTCGTGGCCTCTAACTTGACTTTTGATTACTGATTTAGCTCTTTATCCAATGAACATGTTGCCCTTGGTCTTTATACTTAATAACATTTATGTCCATGGCTTACATTCTCAGTAACTTCAAAGCCTTAGGACTAATTTGACCAGGGTCTTTTAGTCCACCGACATCTCTTCTTTTTGTACTTTTATTTCTGGGCCTTGGCTTATCTTATAACTATCGATTTGGCCTCTATGTCGGCTAACAGAAAAGGTGGATATTACATATTTCTAGCAAGATTAGTGTAAAGGAATTAAACATTTAGAGCGAGAGGAAGTTTCCACGCAATTTTGAGAAAGTGAAAAATTTTCGTCTTTCCGACCAAAGAAGGCCAGAAATGGAAGAGCGCCGTTTTGATGGAAATGGATGAATTTTCAAAACCGAACCAAACATCTAAAATCCGCATTCAAAAATGAGTAAGAGAGGAAGTTTCCACGCAATTCTGAGACAGTGAAAAATTTTCCTACATTCTGACCAAAGAAGGCAAGAAAGGGACAGTTGTCGTTTTTGGAGCAAATGGATGAATTTTCAAAAGATAACCAAACATCTATAATCCGCATTCAAAAATGAGTAAGAGAGGAAGTTTCCACGCAATTCTGAGATAGTGAAAAATTTTCGTACATTTCAACCAAAGAACGCAAGAAACAGACGAGCTTCGATTTTGGAGCAAATGGATGAATATTCAAAAGCTAACCAAACAACTATAATTCGCATTCAAAAATGAGTAACAGAGGAAGTTTCCATATATTTCTGAGACAGTGAAAAATTTTTGTACTTTCCGACCAAAGAAGGCAAGAAACGGACGAGCACCGTTTTTGAAGGAAATGGATAAATTTTCAAAAGCTAACCAAACATCTAGAATCTGCATTCAAAAATGAGTACGAGAGGAAGTTTCCACGCAATTCTGAGACAGTGAAAAATTTTTGTACTTTCCGACCAAAGAAGGCCAGAAACGGACGACCGCCGTTTTTGAAGGAAATGGATGAATTTTCAAAACCTAACCAAACATCTAGAATCCACATTCAAAAATGAGAAAGAGAGGAAGTTTCGACGCAATTCTGAGACAGTGAAAAATTTTTGTACTTTCTGACCAAAGAAGGAATGAAACGGACGAGCGCTGTTTCTGAAGGAATTGGATGAATTTTCAAAACATAACCAAACATCTAGAATCTGCGTTCAAAAATGAGTATGAGAGGAAGTTTCCATGTAATTCCGAGACAGTGAAAAATTTTCGTACTTTCCGACCAGTGAAGGCCAGAAACGGACGAGTGTCGTTTTTGAAGGAAATGGATGAATTTTTAAAAGCTAACCAAACATCTAGAATCCACATTCAAGAACGAGTAAGAGAGGAAGTTTCCACGCAATTCCAAGACAGTGGAAAAATTTCATACTTTGCGACCAAAGAAGGCAAGAAACGGACGAGCGCTGTCTTTTAAGGAAATGGATGAATTTCAAAAGCTAACAAACCAAACATCTAGAATCCGCATTCAAAAATGAGAAAGAGAGGAAGTTTCCACGCAATTCCAAGATAGTAAAAAATTTTCGTTCGTTCCGACCAAAGAAGGCCAGAAACAGACGACCGCCTTTTTGATGGAAATGCATGAATTTTTAAAAGCTGACCAAACATGTAGAATCCGTATTCAAAAATGAGTAAGAGAGGAAGTTTCCGAGCAATTCCGAGACGGTGAAAAATATTCGTACTTTCCGACCATAGAAGGCCAGAAACGGATGAGCGCCGGTTTTGAACCAAATGGCAGAATTTTCAAAACCTAACCAAACATCTAGAATCCGCATTCAAAAATGTGTAAGAGAGGAAGTTTCCACGCAATTCCGAAATAGTGAAAAATTTTTGTACTTTCCAACCAAAGAAGGCTCTTGACAGCCTCGGTTTTGTACCAAATGGATGAATTTTCAAAAGCTAACCAAATATCTAGAATCAGCATTCAAAAATAATTGAGAGGAAGTTTCCACGCAATTCTGAGACAGTGAAAAGTTTTCTTACTTTCCGACCAAAGAAGACTAGAAACGGACGTCTGCCGTTTTTGAAGGAAATGGATGAATTTTCAAAACCTAACCAAACATCTAGAATCAGCATTCAAAAATGACTAAGAGAGGAAGTTTCTAAGCAATTTTGAGACAGTTAAAAATTTTTGTACTTTCTGACCAAAGGAGGCCAGAAATGGACGACCGCCGTTTTTGAAGGAAAAGGATGAATTTTCCCAACCTAACCAAAGATCTAGAATCCGCATTCAAAAATGAGTATGAGTCGTTTCCATGCAATTCCGAGACTGTGAAAAATTTTCGTACTTTCCGACCGAAGAAGGCCAGAAAAGGACGACCACCGTTTTTGAAGGAAATGGATGAATTTTCAAAACCTAACCAAAGATCTAGAATCCACATTCAAAAATGAGTAAGAGAGGAAGTTTCCACGCAATTCCGAGACAGTGAAAAATTTTCCTACCCTCCGATCAAAGAAGGCCAGAAAGGACGAGAGCCGTTTTTGAAGGAAATGGATGAATTTTCAAAAGCAAACCAAACATCTAACACCGCATTCAAAAGTGAGCAGGAGAGGAAGTTTCCATGCAATTCTGAGACAGTGAGAAATTTTCGTTCTTTCCGACCAAAGAAGGCCAGAAACGGACGAGCGCCGTTTTGAAGGAAATGGATGGATTTTCAAAAGCTAACCAAACATCTAGAATCCATATTCAAAAATGAGTACGAGAGGATGTTTCCATGCAATTGCGAGACAGTGAATAGTTTTCGTACTTTCCGACCAAAGAAGGCCAGAAACGGACGACCGCCATTTTTGGAGGAAATGAATGAATTTTCAAAACCTAACCAAACATCCAGAATCCAGATTCAAAAATCAGTAATAGAGGACGTTTCCACACTATTCTAAGACAGTGAAAAATTTTCGTACTTTCCGACCAAAGAAGGCCAGAAACAGACGATGGCCGGTTTTGAACCAAATGGATGAATTTTTAAAACCTAACCAAACATCTAGAATCCGTATTTAAAAATGAGTAAGAGAGGAAGTTTCCACGCAATTCCGAGACAGTGAAAAATTTTCGTACTTTCCAACCAAAGAAGGCCGGAAACGGACGAGCGCCGGTTTTGAACCAAATGGATGAATTTCAAAACCTAACCAAACATCTAGAATCCCCAATCAAAAATGAGTAAGAGAGGAAGTTTCCACACAATTATGAGATAGTGAAAAATTTTCGTACTTTCCCACCAAAGAAGGCCAGAAACGGACGAGCGCCGGTTTTGAACCAAATGGATGAATTTCAAAACCTAACCAAACATTTGGAATCTGTTCAAAAATAAGTAAGAGCGGAAGTTTTCCTCGCAGTTCCGAGGCAGTGAAAAATTTTCGTACTTTTGAAATGGATGAATTTTCAAAAGCTATCCAAACATCTAGTATCCTCATTCAAAAATGATTATGAGCGGAAGTTTCCACGTACTTCCGAGACAGTGAAAAATTTTAGTACTTTCCGAACAAAGAAGGCCAGAAACGGACGAGCGCCGTTTTTGAAGGAAATGAATGAATTTTCAAAACCTAACCAAACATCCAGAATACGGATTCAAAAATCAGTAACAGAAGACGTTTCCACACTATTCCAAGACAGTGAAAAATTTTCGTACTTTCCGACCAAAGAAGGCCAGAAACAGACGATGGCCGGTTTTGAACCAAATGGATGAATTTTCAAAACCTAACCAAACATCTAGAATCCAAATTCAAAAATGAGTAAGAGAGGAAGTTTCCACGCAATTCTGAGACAGTGAAAAATTTTCGTACTTTCCGACCAAAGAAGGCCGGAAACGGATGAGCGCTGTTTTTGAAGGAAATGGATGAATTTTCAAAACCTAACCAAACATCTAGAATCCTGAATCAAAAATGAGAAAGAGAGGAAGTTTCCACGCAATTCCGAGACAGTGAAAAATTTTCAACTTTCAGACCAAAGAAGGCACGAAACGTACGAGCGCTCTTTTTGAAGGAATTGGATGAATTTTCAAAACCTAACCAAATATCTAGAATCCGCATTCAAAAATAAGTATGAGAGCAAGTTTCCACGCAATTCTGAGACATTGAAAAATTTTCACACTTTCTGACCAAAGAAGGCCAGAAACGGACGACCTCCGTTTTTGAAGGAAATGGTTGAATTTTCAAAACCCAACCAAACAACTAGAATCCACATTAAAAAATGAGTAAGAGAGGAAGTTTCCACGCAATTCTGAGACATTGAAAAATTTTCGTACTTTCCGACAGAAGAAGGCCAGAAACGGATGAGCGCCGGTTTTGAAGGAAATGGATAAATTTTCAAAAGCTAACCAAACATCTAGAATTTCGCATTCAAAAATGATTAAGAGTGGAAGTTTCCATGTAATTCTGACACTTCGAAAAATTTTCGTACATTCCGACCAAACAAGGCCAGAAAAGGACGACTGCCGTTTTTGAAGGAAATGGATGAATTTTCAAAACCTAACCAAACATCTAGAATCAACAATAAAAAATGAGTAAGAGAGTAAGTTTCCACACAACTCTGAGACCGTGAAAAATTTTTGTACTTTCCGACCAAAGAAGGCCAGAAACGGACGTGTGCCATTTTTGAAGGAAATGGAAGAATTTTCAAAAGCTAACCAACATCTAGAATCCTCAATCAAAAATGAGTAAGAGAGGAAGTTTCCACACAATTCTGAGATAGTGAAAAATTTTCGTACTTTCCAACCAAAGAGGCCAGAAACGGGCGAGCGCAGGTTTTGAACCAAATAGATGAATTTTCAAAACCTAAACAAACATCTAGAATCCATATTCAAAAATAAGTAAGAGCGGAAGTTTTCCACGCAGTTCCGAGGCAGTGAAAAATTTTCGTACTTTTGATGAAAGAATGCCAGAAACGGACAAGCTCCGTTTTTGAAGGAAATGGATGAATTTTCAAAAGCTATCCAAACAGTAGAATACGCATTCAAAAATGATTATGAGAGGAAGTTTCCACGTACTTCCGAGACAGTGAAAAATTTTCGTACTTTCCGACCAAAGAAGGCCAGAAACGGACGAGTGCCGTTTTCGAAGGAAATGGATGAATTTTCCAAAGCTAGCCAAACAACTAGAATCCGCAAACAAAAATGAGTAAGAGAGTAAGTTTCCACGCAACTCTGAGACCGTGAAAAATTTTCGTACTTTCCGACAAAAGAAGGCTAGAAACGGACGAGTGTCATTTTTGAAGGAAATGAAAGAATTTTTAAAAGCTAACCAAACATCTAGAATCCTCAATCAAAAATGAGTAAGAGAGGAAGTTTTCACACAATTCTGAGACAGTGAAAAATTTTCGTACTTTCCGACCAAAGAAGGCCAGAAACGGACGAGCGCCATTTTTGAACCAAATGGTCGAATTTTCAAAAGATGATCACACATCTAGAATCCGCATTCAAAAATGAGTAAGAGATTAAGTTTTCCACGCAATTATGAGAAAGTGGAAAATTTTTCTACTTTCCGACCAAAGAAGGGCAGAAACGAACGAGCTCTATTTTTGAAGGGAATGGATAAATTTTCAAAACCTAACCAAACATATAGAATCCGCAATTAAAAATGAGTAAGAGAGGAAGTTTCCACCCAATTCCGAGACAGTGAAAAATTTTCATACTTTTGACGAAAGAAGGCCATAAATGGACGAGCTCCGTGTGTGAAGGAAATTGATGAATTTTCAAAAGCTAAACAAACATCTAGATTCCGCAATCAAAATGAGTAAGAGAGGAAGTTTCCACGCAATTCCGAGACAGTAAATAATTTTCATACTTTCCGACCAAAGAAGACCAGAAACGGACGAGCGCAGTTTTGAGCCAAATGGATGAATTTTTAAAACCTAACCAAACTTCTACAATCTGCATTCAAAAATTAGTTAGAGAGGAAGTTTCCACACAATTTTGAGACAGTGATAAATTTTCGTACTTTCCGACCAAATAAGGCCAGAAACTGAAGAGCGCCGTTTTGATGGAAATGGACGAATTTAAAAAACCTAACCAAACATCAAGAATCCGCATTGAAAAATGAGAATGAGAGGAAGTTTCCACGCAATTCTGAGACTGTGAAAATTTTTAGTACTTTCCGACCAAAGAAGGCCAGAAACGGACGAGCGCCGGCTTTAAACCAAATGGATCAACTTTAAAAAGCTAAACAAACATCTAGAATCCACATTCAAAAATGAGTAAGGGGGAAGTCTCCACGCAATTCTGAGACAGTGAAAAATTTTCGTACTTTCCGACAAAAGAAGGCCAGAAACAGACGAGCGCCGTTTTTGAAGGAAATGGATGAATTTTCAAAAGCTAACCAAACATCTAGAATCCGCATTCAAAAATGAGTACGAGAGGATGTTTCCATGCAATTGCGAGACAGTGAAAAGTTTTCGTACTTTCCGACCAAAGAAGGCCAGAAACGGACGACCGCCGTTCTTGATGGAAATGAATGAATTTTCAAAACCTAACTAAACATCCAGAATCCGGATTCAAAAATGAGTAATAGGGGACATTTCCACGCTATTCTGAGACTGAGAAAAATTTTCGTACTTTCCGACGAAAGAAGGCAAGAAACGGATGAGTGCTGTTTTTGAAGGAAATGGATAAATTTTCAAAACCTAACCAAACATCTACAATCCACATTCAAAAATGAGTAAGAGAGGAAGTTTCCACGCAATTCCGAGATAGTGAAAAATTTTTGTACTTTCCGACCAAAGAAGGCACGAAACGGACGAGCGCCGTTTCTGAAGGAATTGGATGAATTTTCAAAACCTAACGAAGCATCTAGAATCCCCATTCAAAAATGAGTAAGTGAGGAAGTTTCCACGCAATTCTGGGACAGTGATAAATTTTCGTACTTTCCGACCAAAGAAGGCTAGAAACGGAAGAGCGCCGTTCTGATGGAAATGGATGAATTTTAAAAACCTAACCAAACATCTAGAATCCGCATTGAAAATTGAGTATGAGAGGAAGTTTCCACGCAATTCCGAGACAGTGAAAAATTTAGTACTTTCCGACCAATGAAGGCCAGAAACGGACGAGCATCATTTTTAAAGGAAATGGACAAATTTTAAAAACCTAACCTAATATCTAGCATCCACATTAAAAATTGAGAAAGAGAGGAAGTTTCCACGCAATTCCGATACGGTGAAAAATTTTCGTACTTTCATACAAAAGAAGGCCTGAAACGGATGAGCGATGTTTTTGAAGGAAATGGATGAATTTTCAAAAGCTAACCAACATCTAGAGCCCGCATTCAAAAATGAGTAAGAGAGGAAGTTTCCACGCAATTCCAAGACAGTGAAAAATTTTCGTACTTTCCGACCAAAGAAGCCCAGAAACGGACGATCGTCGGTTTTGAACCAAATGGATGAATTTTCAAAACCTAACCTAACATCTAGAATCTAAATTCAAAAATGAGCAAGAGAGAAAGTTTCCACGCAATTTCGAGACAGTGAAAAATTTTCGTACTTTCAGACCAAAGAAGGCCAGAAACGGGCGAGCGCCGGTTTGAACCAAATGGATGAATTTTCAAAACCTAACAAAACATCCAGAATCCGCATTCAAAAATGAGTAAGAGCGGAAGTTTTCCACGCAGTTCCGAGATAGTGAAAAATTTTCGTACTTTCCGACGAAAGAAGACAAGAAACGGACAAGCGCCATTATTGAAGGAAATGGATGAATTTTCAAAACCTAACCAAACATCTAGGATCCGCATTAAAAAATGAGTAAGAGAGGAAGTTTGCAGGCAATTCTGAGATAGTGAAAAATTTTCGTACTTGCCGACAAAAGAAGGCAAGAAACGGACGAGGGCCGTTATTGAAGGAAATGGATGAATTTACAAAACCTAACCAAACATCTGGAATCCGCATTGAAAAATGACTATGAGAGGAAGTTTCTACGCGATTCCGAGACGGAGAAAAATTTAGTACTTTCCGACCAAAGAAAGCCAGAAACGGACGAGCGTGGGTTTTTAACCAAATGGATGAATTTTCAAAAGCTAACCAATCATATAGAATAGGCATTCAAAAAATGATTGAGAGAGGAAAATTCCATGCAATATCGAGACAGTGAAAATTTTTTTTACTTTCCGTCCAAAGAAGGCCAGAAACGGATGAGCACCAGTTTTGAAGGAAATGGATGAATTTTCAAAAGCTAACCAAACATCTAGAATCCGTATTCAAAAATGATCAAGAGAGGAAGTTTCCACGCAATTTCGACACATTGAAAAATTTTTGTACATTCTGACCATAGAAGGCCAAAAACGGATGACCGCCGTTTTTGAAGGAAAAGGATGAATTTTCAAAACCTTGCCAAACATCTAGAATCCGCATTCAAAAATGAGTAAGAGAGGAAGTTTCCACGCAATTCATAGGCAGTGAAAAATTTCGTACTTTCCGACCCAAGAAGGCTAGAAACGGACGATCGCCGGTTTTGAACCAAATGGATCAATTTTCAAAAGCTAACCAAACATCTAGAATCAACATTCAAAAATGAGTAAGAGAGGAAGTTTCCATGCAATTCCGAGACAGTGAAAAATTTTTGTACTTCCCCACCAAAGAAGGCCAGAAACGGACGATCACCGGTTTTGAACCAAATGGATCTATTTTCAAAAGCTAACCCAACATCTAGAATCCGCATTCAAAAATGAGTAAGAGAGGAAGTTTCCACGCAATTCTGAGACACTGAAAAATTTTCGTACTTTTCGACAAAAGAAGGCCACAAACAGACGAGCGCCTGTTCGGAACCAAATGGATGAATTTTCAGAAGCTAACCTAACATCTATAATCCACATTCAAAAAGGAGTAAAAGAGGAAGTTTTCAATGCAATTCCAAGACAGTGAAAAATTTTTGTACTTTCCGACCAAAAAAGCCCAGAAACGGACGATCGCCGGTTTTAAACCAAATGCATGAATTTTCAAAAGCTAACCAAACATCTAGAATCCACATTCAAAAATGAGTAAGAGAGGAAGTTTCCAAGACATTCTGGGAGAGTGAAAAATTTTCGTATTTTCCATCCAAAGAAGGCCAGAAACTGACGAGCTCCGTTTTTGATGGAAATGGATGAATTTTGAAAAGCAAACCAAACATCTAGAATCCGTATTCAAAAATGAGTAAGAGAGGAAGTTTCCACGCAATTCCGAGAGAGTGAAAACTTTTCGTACTTTCTGACCAAAGAAGGCCAGAAATGGACGACCACCGTTTTTGAAGGAAATAGATGAATTTTAAAAAGCTAACCAAACATCTAGAATCCACATGCAAAAATGAGCAAGAGAGGAAGTTTCCACGCAATTTTGAGACAGTGAAAATTTTTTGTACTTTCAGACCAAAGAAGGCCAGAAACGGGCGAGCGCCGGTTTTGAACCAAATGGATGAATTTTCAAAACCTAACAAAACATCTAGAATCCGCATTAAAAAATTAGTAAAAGAGGATGTTTTTCGCAATTCTAAGACAGTGAAAATTTTTAGTACTTTTGACGAAAGAAGGCCAGAAACGGATGAGCTTTGTTTTTGAAGGAAATGGATGAATTTTCAAAAGCCAACCAAACATCTAGAATCCGCAATCAAAAATGAGCAAGAGAGGAAGTTTCCACGCAATTTTGAGACAGTGAAAATTTTTTGTACTTTCAGACCAAAGAAGGCCAGAAACGGGCGAGCACCGGTTTTGAACCAAATGGATGAATTTTCAAAACCTAACAAAACATCTAGAATCCGCATTAAAAAATTAGTAAAAGAGGATGTTTTTCGCAATTCTAAGACAGTGAAAATTTTTAGTACTTTTGACGAAAGAAGGCCAGAAACGGATGAGCTCTGTTTTTGAAGGAAATGGATGAATTTTCAAAAGCCAACCAAACATCTAGAATCCTCAATCAAAAATGAGTAAGAGAGGAAGTTTCCACGCAATTCCGAGACGGTGAAAAATTTTGGTACTATTGACGAAAAAAGGCCAGAAATGGACGAGCTCTGTTTTGGATGGAAATGGATGATTTTCAAAAGCAAACCAAACATCCAGAATCCGCATTCAAAAATGAGTAAGAGAGGAAGTTTCCACGCAATTCCGAGACCGTGAAAAATTTTCGTACTTTCCCACCAAAGAAGGGCAGAAACGCACGATCGCCGGTTTTGAACCAAATGGATCAATTTTCAAAAGATAACCAAACATCTAGAATCCGCATTCAAAAATGAGTAAGAGAGGAAGTTTCCACGCAATTCTGACACAGTGAAAAATTTTCGTACTTTCCGATAAAAGAAGGCCACAAACGGACGAGCGCCTGTTCTGAACCAAATGGATGAATTTTCAGAAGCTAACGAAACATCTAGAATCCGCATTCAAAAATGAGTAAAAGAGGAATTTTTCCACGCAATTCCCAGACAGTGAAAAATTTTCGTACTTTTCACGAAAGAAGGCCAGAAACGGACGAGCTCCGTTTTTGAAGGAAATGGATAAATTTTCAAAAGCTAACCAAACATCTAGAATCCGCAATCAAAAATGAGTAAGAGAGGAAGTTTCCACGCAATTCCGAGACGGTGAAAAATTTTTGTAATTTCTGACCAAAGGACAGAAACGGACGACCTCCGTTTCTGAAGGAAATGGATGAATTTTAAAAATCTAACTAAACAACTAGAATCCACATTCAAAAATGAGTAAGAGAAGAAGTTTCCACGCAATTTTGAGACTATGAAAAATTTTGTACTTTCCGACCAAAGAAGGCCAGAAACGGACGAGCGCCATTTTTGAAGGAAATGGATTAATTTTAAAAAGCTAAGCAAAAAATCTAGAAACCGCATTCAAATATGAGTAAGAGAGGAAGTTTCCAAGGAATTCCGAGAGAGTGAAAAATTTTCTTACATTCCATCCAAAGAGGGCCAGAAACGGACGAGCTCCGTTCTTTATGGAAATGGATGAATTTTCAAAAGCAAACCAAACATCTAGAATCCGCTTTCAATAATGAGTGAGAGAGGAAGTTTCTACGCAATTCCGAGACATTGAAAAATTTTCGTACTTTCCCACCAAAGAAGGCCAGAAACGGAGGATCACTGGTTTTGAACCAAATGGATTAATTTTCAAAAGCTAACCAAACATCTAGAATCCGCATTCAAAAATGAGTAAGAGAGGAAGTTTCCACGCAATTTGGAGACAGTGAAAAATTTTCGTACTTTCCGACAAAAGAAGGCCACAAACGGATGAGCGCCTATTCTGAACCAAATGGATGATTTTTCAGAAGCTAACCAAACATCTAGAATCCGCATTCAAAAATGAGTACAAGAGGAAGTTTCCCATGCAATTCCAAGATAGTGAAAAATTTTAGTACTTTTGACGAAAGAAGGCCAGAAATGGATGAGCTCCGTTTTTGAATTAAATGGATAAATTTTCAAAAGCTAACCAAACATCTATAATCCGCATTCAAAAATGAGTAAGAGAGGAAGTTTCCACGCAATTCCGAGACAGTGAAAAATTTTCGTACTTTTCACGAAAGAAGGCCAAAAAATAGACGAGCTCCGTTTTTGAAGGAAATGGATGAATTTTCAAAAGCTAACCAAACATCTAGAATCTGCATTCAAAAATGAGTAAGAGAGGAGGTTTCCACATAATTCGGAGACAGTGAAAAATTTTTGTACTTTCCGACCAAAGAAGGCCACAAACGGACGAGCGCCTGTTCTGAACCAAATGGATGAATTTTCAGAAGCTAACGAAACATCTAGAATCCGTAATTCAAACATGAGTAAAAGAGGAAGTTTCCACACAATTCCGAGACAGTGAAAGATTTTCGTACTTTTGACGAAAGAAGGCCAGAAAAGGACGAGCTCCGTTTTTGAAGGAAATGGATGAATTTTCAAAAGCTAACCAAACATCTAGAATCCGCATTCAAAAATGAGTAAAAGAAGAAGTTTCCATGCAATTCCTAGACAGTGAAAAATTTTCGTACTTTGGACGAAAGAAGGCCAGAAACAGACGAGCTCTGTTTTTGAAGGAAATGGATAATTTTCAAAAGCTAACCAAACATCTAGAATCCGCATTCAAAAATGAGTAAGAGAGGAAGTTTCCACGCAATTCCAAGACAGTGAGAAATTTTCGTACTTTCCGACCAAAGAAGCCCAGAAAAGGACGATCGTCGGTTTTGAACCAAATGGATGAATTTTGAAAACCTAACCTAACATCTAGAATCCACATTCAAAAATGAGCAAGAGAGGAAGTTTCCACGCAATTTTGAGACAGCGAAATATTTTCGTACTTTCAGACCAAAGAAGGCCAAATGGAAGAATTTTCAAAACCTAACAAAACATCTAGAATCCGCATTAAAAAATTAGTAAAAGAGGATGTTTTCCGCAATTCCAAGACAGTGAAAATTTTTAGTACTTTTGATGAAAGAAGGCCAGAAACGGACGAGCTCTGTTTTTGAAGGAAATGGATGAATTTTCAAAAGCTAACCAAACATCTAGAATCCACAATAAAAAATGAGTAAGAGAGGAAGTTTCCACGCAATTCTGAGACAGTGAAAAATTTTTGTACTTTTGACAAAAAAGGGCCAGAAACGGACGAGCTTCATTTTTGATGGAAATGGATGATTTTCAAAAGCAAACCAAGCATCTTGAATCCGCATTCAAAAATGAGTAAGAGAGGAAGTTTCTGCGCAATTCCGAGACAGTGAAAAATTCTCGTACTTTCCCACCAAAGAAGGCCAGAAACGGACGATCGTCGGTTTTGAACCAAATGGATCAATTTTCAAAAGCTAACCAAACATCTAGAATCCACATTCAAAAATGGGTAAGAGAGGAAGTTTCCACGCAATTCTGAGACAGTGAAAAATTTTCGTACTTTCCGATAAAAGAAGGCCATAAACGGACGAGCGCCTGTTCTGAACCAAATGGATGAATTTTCAGAAGCTAATCAAACATCTAGAATCCGCGTTCAAAAATGAGTAAAAGAGGAAGTTTTCCTTGCAATTCCGAGCCAGTGAAACATTTTATTACTTTTGACAAAAGAAGGCCAGAAATGGACGAGCTCCGTTTTTGAACGAAAAGGATGAATTTTCAAAAGCTAACCAAACATCTAGAATCCGCAATCAAAAATGAGTAAGAGAGGAAGTTTCCACGCAATTCTGAGAGAGTGAAAACTTTTCGTACTTTCTGACCAAAGAAGGGCAGAAACGGACGACCTCCGTTTCTGAAGGAAATGGATGAATTTTAAAAAGCTAACCAAACATCTATAATCCACATTCAAAAATAAGTAAGAGAGGAAGTTTCCACGCAATTTTGAGACTATGAAAAATTTTGTACTTTCCGAAAAAAGAAGGCCAGAAACGGACGAGCGCCATTTTTGAAGGAAATGGATGAATTTTCAAAAGCTAACCAAACATCTAGAATCCGCATTCAAAAATGAGTAAGTGAGGAAGTTTCCAAGCAACTCCGAGAGAGTGAAAAATTTTCGTACATTCCATCCAAAGAAGGCCAGAAACGGACGAGCTCCGTTCTTTATGGAAATGGATGAATTTTCAAAAGCAAACCAAACATCTAGAATCCGCATTCAAAAATGAGTGAGAGAGAAAGTTTCCACGCAATTCCGAGACAGTGAAAAATT
>JANTPZ010031721.1:0-14397 GCA_025593235.1 Vachellia pachyceras
TTTGTTTTTTGGGTCAATTTTGATTAAGCAGGTTTTGTTTATAAAATATTTTTGTAAATATGTATTTGATTCATATTTAAAATTAGCGGCGGATTTAGTGATAAAATTGTTAAATATAGTGATGCTAAATACACATAATTGCCCATTTAGCGATTGAATATAACGCATTTAGTGACGGAAAAGTAAGGTATAATATTTTAATTATCGAGGGAAAAAGGAAATTTAGCGACGGAAAAGTAAGGCATAATTTTTAATTAGCGACGGAATTAGCGAGGGAAAAGGGAAATTTAGCGACGGAATTAGCGAGGGAAAAAAAATTTAGCGACGGAAAATTCCGTCGCTAATTTAGCCACGGAGAATTTCTGTCGCTAATTTCCTCACTAATTAGCGACGGATTTAGCGACGGAATTTTCCGTCGCTATTTAGCGACGGAAAAAATCCGTCGCTAATTCCGTCGCTAAAAAATCCGTCGTTAAATTTGACAATTCCGTCGCTAAATTTAGCGACGGATTTTCCGTCGCTAAAGCTGATTTTTTCGTCGCTAATTCCGATTTTTCTAGTAGTGATATCAAAATAGTATAACTTAATAAAAAAAATACTCATACTTGATTATGAACAAGTTAATATCATAATAATTAAATAAAAGGGACATTAAATACATAATATTTTGATGCGAACATATCTCATACAACCGTTTGATTGCACCAATAATAAAATACAATATTGAGAATATAAGTTTATTCTTAAAATCCTTCAAAAGCTACAAAATAAGAAAATAATGAAGCACTAAAACAAAATCACTAATAGTTAGTGGTAGTTTAATTAATTTACTAATCCAAAAAATAAAAGTAAGAAGTTATTAATATGATGAAAAAATAAAACAATAAATTCAATTATAGTTAGTATAAGTTCACTAAAATTAAAAATAAAAAATCATTTTTTTGAAAAAAAAATTAGCCTAACATGGGTTAGGACTGGGTTTTGTGGATTCACCTACTTTGCCTCAGGTATGGTTTACCCGAATTATACCGGTTCGTCCCGAGTCAAGAAATACCGATTTAGGGGCCTGATCAGACTGGCTACGTGACCGGGTTGCCAGTTCCTGGGTCAACCCGTCCGATTTTTTATTCCATGGTTTATTACATCAATATTTTTAGTATGTTAATGAAAAGATTAAGTAAACAATGTTTTTAATATTCAATCAAATAAAAATGATAATGAAAAGCCAACTGATAACATTTGGTTTTAAACATCTGCATTTGAATTCCTGTGGCGAGAATACAAAAATCGATTTCTCTGTCCTTTGGCACAAGTTTAAATTGTTTTTAATATGGTTAAGTCCACTAAAAAGTATAGTGACTTAGAATTTGATTAATTAGCATCTCTTAACCATCCCAGGGAAGCACAATAGGAGAATGTGTTTAATTATATATTTTAAAGGGAGGGTGGGGATAAGTCCCCATTAAAAAATTAATTGTAAAATGAGACATTCCATAAAATGCAATTGAGCTTTCTTATTATGTGTAGCTGAGCTTCCACATATACAACTGAGCTTCTATATGTTCAACTGAGCTTCCATAAGGATTCAATAGTAGGTCTCATTTTCTAATTAATTTTCCGACAAGAGATTTATCCACAATTCTCCCTATTTTAAAAGAAAAATATCTAGGTCAAATTTTTTATATTCATTAAAACAAACGCTCCAATCATAAGTGAAAAAGTGGGACGTATGGCCATATGTAATTGAAAGATATGTAATTTAATAATATACTTGTTAATGCTATTTTTGCAATTAATATATGATTTCTTTTTACCTTTTTAACACTGTATTAATCGAAAATGTTGAATAGAATGTACAAGTCTCATTTCGCAGCTCAAAGTGTTATATGAAATAAAGATAGAGGCTTTGGGTACATCTATTGAGACATGATTGACACGTTATGTGAAGCTTCATGGTTCAACATCCCCAATGATCACAATAAAGCTCAGAATAGTTTTTTTTTATCTTTAGAGCAGAGATGCTATTTTTACTCGTTTAAACCAACAAAGTACGGGTTTGGTAATAACTTTTTGAGATTCAAAATGTATTTTGGACCAACAAGTTCGTTATCTTGCAATACTTTAGTGTTTGATAACTCTTATTTCAAAGACTCTTGAGTCTAATGATAACATAAGAATAGAAGTAGATGGGCTAGTGCACAGTATCATTAGCAGTGGCTATTTGTGATAGTCATGGAAGATGGATGTGGGTTTAATTGTAAACTCACACTAGTTTCCCCTGATATTGCTGAAATATTGAGAATTCTGCAGTTCTCTTATTGTCTTGGTCAAAAGGTTACAAAGATGTCACTATTTATTCTAGTTATGTTAAGGCTATTAATCTCATCACCAAGGGTTATGATAATTATCACCACCACTTCAGAGATGTCATAGATATGATGAAGTTAGATTTGTTATTTTCAAGGATTGAAAAGTTAATTTCAAACATAGGCCTAAAGAAGAAAATGTTATGGCGAACTACCTAGCTAATTACTCTTTTAGGATGATGAAAAATTTTTGTATCATAGATCACCACCTTTTCACTAGAAGGTGGTGATTGATGAAGGATGTTAGGTTCATTTACTCTTTTCTAAAGTATTAAATAGTATCTTTTGAGAGTTTTATTTGACTTTGGATATTGGTGATTGTATTAAAGTTTTCTATGATTTGTAAAATTCACTCTTTTAACAAAAAAAAAAAATACTACTTTCAATCCTAATATAAGCTAAATACACTATTTAATAATATTTATATTATTTATTTTTCTCCAAACTAAGTAGTTGACTCATAAATTAATATATAACCTAATTACAAATACAATAAATACTTTAAACTAGTGCATTTAGCTTATTTAATATCAACAATAAAAGTTAATTGGCTCTTATACAAAGGTACGAGGTATTACAACAAAAGTTGTATAGCCAACAACTTAAAACAGGCAAACTCTGCAGCTGATGCTTAAGTGGCTCGATATGATGAACTCCTATTTTGAAACGAGTTGAATGAATCATATTAGGTCTATATTGAGCGTTTGGTTAACGGATTAAGGCTAGACATCTAATGAGAACTCTGAATCAATCACATGACATGCTTGACGAAGTCTATCATAGAGCTGTTGAGATTGGCTCATTGCCTAGATACCCGACCGTTAAGAGTGCCAACTTCCTAGGAATGGAGTCTCAACAAGTTCGCAATTTCCCTCCTAGCACCATGACTCAGAAAGCAAATTCCCAACCTCTAGGTATGAGCGTTTCTTAACCAAGGGAATCTTTAGGCTCTAATACACATCCAAGTGGCTCATCCATCGAGTGTTATATATGTCATTCCATGGGTCACATGGCTTCAAAGTGTCCACAACGTGGCCTTCTCAAAGGATCCCTAGTGGAGAAGACACTAATTGCAAGTGCCCTTGATGTTGTAATAGATCCTGTTGAGAGTTCTTCTTATACGGAGGAATAGATCATGGCAGAGGAAGTAGCAACAGGACACCTGGCGGTTATGCAATTCCTGCTGATCGTCCCATCATCAGATGACTCATGGAAAAGAAACAACAATTAGGGCCTTTAATTCCTCTTCAATAGCAGCTTTCCACTTAGGGTCTTTTGATGCTTCTTCGAATGTTGAAGGGATTTTCTCTTCCTCAATTCTGGTCACAAAACTTCTCATGCATGGAGATAAGTTATCATAAGTGACATCATTACTTATAGGATGCATAGTACACTATCTTACCCATTTCCTTAATGCAATTGGCCATCTGAGCTCATCAGGATCTGAGATTGCAGTTGACTCTTGACTTTGCCTTGACCTAGAGGAACTTTCACTACTTAGGTTACCATCTGTCCCATTTTCTTGTGCAGTATCGTCACTTCGAGTAGTTATTTCTTGTGATGTATTGTCATCTCCAGTAGGTATTTCTGTGATTTCATTGACATCTCCCTCATCTATCATTGTTTCAGACCTTACCGAGTCTACTCTATATTCTGGACATATCATTCCAAGTGTGTTTAGGTAGGTTTCAGAGGTTTTTTCATGGTCTGGAGGAATAGTTATAGGTTTGTTTGGATCTAGAGAAATGTTGTTCATAGGGTTTACAAGGTTGTCATAGGATAAAAACTCCCATTCCTGATCACTCTCCCCCTAAATGGGAGATTTTTTATAGTACCCCTGATTTTCAAGGAAGGTGACATCCATGGTGACAAACATCTTTTTTAGAGTTGGGAAATAGCATTTATAACCCTTTTGAGAGGAAGGATAGCCAAGGAATATGCATTTATGAGCTCTAGGATCAAGTTTGGTGCCCTGATTATTGTGAACATAAGTAACACATCCAAAAACCTTCAATGGTATATCCAAGATAAGCTGGGTGTTAGGGTAGTATTTTGTGAGTATGTCCACATGAGTTTTAAATCTTAAAGGTCTGGATGGTACCCTATTAATCAAGTGTACAGCTGTAAGAATTGCCTCACCCCAATAATATTTAGGAACCTGGGTAGTGTACATTAAAGCTCGGGTTACAGCTAAGAGGTGTCGGTTTTTGCGCTCAGCTGTTCCATTTTGTTGGAGTGTGTCTACACAACTTGTTTGGTAATGAATGCCATGGTCCTGAAGGTATTTTTGTAGAGTTGAGCTCATGTATTGTCGGCCATTGTCACTTCTAAGAGTTAGGATAGATGTTTGAAATTGGGTGGTAATCATTTTATGAAATTTCATGAAGGTTGGTATCAAATCAGATTTTTCTTTCATGAGGGTGAGATGGATAGGAGGCTTTGGTGTGCTTTGCAATCTGGCAAGTATCACATGAAAAAGGAATTCTTTTATTGATAATATGAGGGAACATGTTGGACATATAAAGTAGAATCGGATGGCCTAATCTATAATGCCATAACAACAATTTATTTTCTGCACTGGTAATAGAGCAGTAGGACCAGCTTCATGCCTTTGTTTCTCTTTTGGTACCTGAACCTCCAAGCAGAAGAGTCCCTCTAGAATCTTAGCAATGCCAATCATCTTCTGTAATGCCAGGTCCTGAAAAAGACAATGAGCAGCTGAGAAATACACATCACAGTTCTGACTTTGTGTCATAGTTCTCACTGATAAAAGACTACATTTCAGTCTAGGGGCATAGAACACATTATACAGGACCAATGATTCAGCAATAAAAGCAGTACCAATTCCCTCGACTTTAACAGAATCACCATTAGCTACTTTAATAAAAATATTGGAATGGCATGGCTTTATATCAGCAAGTAAGTTTAAATTTCCAGTCATGTGATCAGTAGCTCCTGAGTCTACAATCTATAATTCTTGATGATGCACATTAGTATTTAGGGCAAGTATAGTTTTACCTGTATGTGCTACATAAGCATATGCAACATTTTTGCCCCGACGATCATGTTTTTCAAGTAATTTCCTGAGAGTTTCAACCTCATCTTTAGTCAAACCTGATTCATATTTGTCATCAGCTGATGCATTGTACCCATGACTTTCTTGCCTACCCTTCTTTGGTCTGCCATGAAGTTTCCAGCAAAACTCCTTGGTGTATCCAGATTTTTGACAATGATCACACCACTTATTCCTCTTTGCTTTATTGTCGTTTTGTGCAAGTCCTCTTGACCACAATGCATTTGGTTGGGAGTCATTAGCCATGATGGGAGCTGTGTTGGTAAGTTTCTTTCTACTCTCCTCATTTCTGACTGTAAAGAAGACTTCTCGGAGGGGAGGTAGTGTGTCAAGACTCATAATTCTGCCTTTGACTTCCTCATAGCTAGCGTCTAAGCCTAGCAAGAATTTGAATATCCTTTTTTCTTCCTTAACTTTTGCATATAGAGCTGCATCTTCTGGATTCTTCCAGTCGAGTGGTTCATATAGGTCCAACTACTGCCATTGATTAGTTAGGTTAGTGAAATATTGTGTAACAGAAAGATTACCCTTTTTGCAGTTATGGAGAAAACTCTCTATCTTTAGAATTGCTGCTCTGTTCTTATGAGATGCAAACATGTCCCTTGCTGCCTCCCACACTTCTTGAGCAGTTTGGAAAAAAGCGAAGTACAAGCTTATCTCTGTAGTCATAGAGTTGATGAGCCACGCTTGAACCATAGAATTTTCGGCCTCCCAGCTTGCATACTTATCATCATTAGTTGATGGTTGCTTGATTGACCTAGTAAGATATCCATACTTTCCTTTGCCCAGTGTGTACAAACGAACACTAGAAGCCCACTGGAGATAATTTTCTCCATTAAGGCGATGAATGGTGATAGTGATTGGGTTGGCATCTTGCGGCGCTTGGTGACCTGAGGAATTTTTGGCCGCAGGACCTAAAGGTTCTGTCTCCGGCGTTCTCTGCTCACCTTGGCCTTCGTTGAAGCCTAATCCAAACCGGATCATTCTTCCAGCTCTGATACCATATACAAGTTTATGATGCCATAGAAAAGATACTTTATTCATCCACTAAAGGGAATATAAATAGGTACAGAGAACCCAATCAGATCTGGGAGAATCCCGAGATCTTTGGGATTCAAATTACAAAAAAGATAATGATAATTATTCCCTGATTATGTGCCTAACAGAATGCGCCTACCAGCTAGCCTTCATAAATCACATTAATTAGGGCTTTAATGGACTCAATCTCATATGATAATCTGCGCCTCTAACACAACTAAATGACTAATAACTTGAATTAACTTGGTTGCTATGATTTACTCCTCTATGGGAAACCAACAGTGAGAGAATCAACCAGCGAATTGATGAATCATCACAAATTAATGTGCACAAATAAATGACTAAAAACTTCATAGTAGAATATTGTGGCCCACACTTTGTTGACTATGGGAAGGATATTAAGGTTGAACTACATGTTCTTTGGTGCTCTGGGCCTCTGGTGAGATCATCAATGTTGTGCATGTTCACGAGTTGTCATATGGGACAGATGCATATGCATAGTGGCAGTCCATTGGGAGGTATTTGGCCATGTGTTAACAGGGATCTTCCAATTGAATGGTCTCTGTTTCAAAGAACGTAATAGAAAAATTTTTGGTTATAGATATTTCTGTTGCCAACAAAGTAGTCTGATAAACATATTATCAAGCATTTTTCAGATGTGATCTTCTACCAGTCTTCTTTCTGTTGTTGATTATGATATTTTGAACATCTGTTTCAGAATCGAATACAGCTATGGTTGTTTTTTGTTTGATCTTCTGTTTTTTTATTATATTTACACATCTGTTAGAAATATAAAATTCGTCTTAAAGAAAAGGCATTATTAATGTTGCATTCAAGTACTTGTGCGTCTCATGATTTACCTCTTAGGTTTGAAGGCCCTCAGTTTTGGAGCCAAAGGAGCTCATACTAACATGTCTTTTTTTTTTTTGGTGATGGGCAATGCCCAAAAAGCAAACTAGCAAAAAACAACTACCAGCGAGGGATACTGATTCCCTCCATGTCTTCTATCACCAATCTAGCTACATCCTTTGGAGCTGTCTGCCAAATGATCTCTTGCTCCTTCTGCCTAGTGCTCATCTTCGCAAGCATGTCTGCGCTTCGATTGCCTTCACGAAAAATATGCCCAACAATCACTTGCCACTCCTGGTTTAGTAAGTCTCTAAGCTTCCTGCTGAGGAGATAGCACCCTTTAAGATCTTCTCCAGCATTTATCTCGTCCACCAGCTGCGCTGCATCAGTCTCGATTATTACCTTCTTCAGACCCAGGTCCCAGGCCAGTTGAAGCCCTTTAACGATCCCCCATATTTCCGCCGTCCTCACATTAGACGGTCCTAATTTGCTGGAAAAACCCCTTAGCCATTCCCCCTGATCTCCCCTGATTAGCCCTCCACACCCAGCTGTGCCTGATTCAAGTACAGCCCCATCCGTGTTAACTTTACACCATCCTTGCTCAGGTTTGTGCCATTGTACCATTTGCACATCAGTAATTTCTTTCTGCTCTAGCTTTTCATCCCACTTTTGTTCGTAGAACTGCAAGTATTGCATGATTTGCATCTCTCCTGAGTTTGGTCGTTTGAATCCCACTTTATGTACTTGTGCATTCCTCCAATTCCATAAGCACCAGCAAGCCATCGCAAACTTCTAAGCCCATCCAATCTCCTCCTTCTCCTTTGCTTTCCTCATGATATTCCATTGAATCCATTCCTTCAAATCTAGTTTGAAAAAAGGCTCTTCCAATCTGTTGCTAGACAATTTCTGCCACACGTCTGTCACCATATAACAGTCTCTAACAGCATGAATAGTACTTTCCCGTTCTTGTTCGCAAACTGGGCACAGCTCATTATTGTCTCCCCATCTACATGTTCTTTCTTTCGTTGCAATCCTATTATGTGCCAGCAGCCACAGGAAGGTCCGAACTCTCTCTGGTACCCTTAGCTTCCACAACCTTTTCCATATCTTGCTCTGTATCCCCTCCTCCTGCCCTCTTAGCCACTTATATGTTCAGGCTGTGGAAAATTCCCCATTCTGAGTTAATTTCCATTTCGCTTTGTCAGGTGCTCCGTCAGGTATTGGTGGTAGCATCTTCTGTATAGTGCTCCTAATTGCTTGGAAGGCCCAATAATACTGACATGTCTTTAATTAAATGGAAGGCCCCTCTCTTGGTTATTATATTAGGAGATGAGAAATGAACGTGCTTGTGGCGGTTTGTGGTCATCCTTCTGTTATTCATTCTTGCCCATCTGTTTTAGACATAGGCAGAAGAATATGATGATAGCCTAACCCTTGAATCCCTTTCTCTTCCTGTGCAGTCACAAATCTTGAGCTGCACCTAAGTTCACTACTTATTGTCCTTCCCATTCTTAGCTACCTGTGGGAAACCCATACCCAACACATTTCTTGGTATCGAAGTATTTACTGCAAACTTTGCTATTTTAATTGCTGGCAGCATTAAATAATTGACTCACTATTTGTACAGTGTCTTGCTGACTGAATATAGGTTATCATCTTAAGTTTGAGTTAGATTTGGCTTTAGAAATTGGGGATTGTGGGTTTCAAGGTGCTTTATTGCTGTCTCATCCTTTTCTGTTCATGTCCCAAATCCCAATATTAACCTAGTTCTGTAAGAAAGAAAAGAGAAGATTATGTTAGTCAGGTGGGGGCTGTAAAAGCTCCATTTTTCATGTCTGTTAACTTGATTGACAGAATTGATGGTTTAGGTTAGATGTGACAATTTATGACATGGGGGCAAATTGGGAGTAAAATAACTTAAAGAGACCAAATCAAATTATCAAACAGTGGATGCATGGAACAAAGATACCACTTGAACCAAAATAAATAAAGTTATCAAGCAAGCTTTTCTAAGTAATTGGTCCCAACCAAGATTCTGTTGATGCACTTTCTGATAGTATCTTACTTGAAACAGACTTTGAACATTCTATATTGTTCTTAGACCTCCATGTGTTTTACCTTTTCAGTTACACGCATTGAAGCAAAAAGTGAAAGGTTTGACATGTTTATGCACCTTGACATCAATTTCGAAATATATCCTTTACAAGTAGGTCAAAAGTTTGCTCTTTTACTGGTGCCAACACTTAACCCAGATGGAGCAGCAGACACTGGCTATTAATTATAATCCGGTATTTCATCTCATATTTTACAGTCACTGCAATTTACCTTTAAAAGCTATTTTAGACTTAGTTATTGATATTTTATGCAGACTTTAACCGAAGGTTCTTTTCTTTTTTATGCTAGTTATTTTGTATTTTCCTTATTTGTTTTTTATTTGGTAAGAACTTGGTTCGTTCATGATCATAAAAGTAGATTGTGTGTATTATTGAGAAGAAACATTTATGTATCCAAATGATTACTCAGCCCCGTTTTTTTTAAAAGCGGTCGATTTGTTTGTGGTTGTGTAATTATAATAATAAAGGAGAGGGTTAGAAGTCTTTTAGGTGTTGTCAGTGGTTTAAGTTTATAAATAATGGGTCGGGGTTGTTTGTAAACATAGCTTATGAATAATGAATATTTAGGTCTATGTTCCTCTATTCATCTCTATCTCTCTCTATATATATATATTCCATGTTCCCTTTCTTTCTCCCTCTTTCCTACCTCTTTTATACATCATGGTTAAAAGCGAATTACAAAGTTTGTGGTTGGGCTAGGTTATATTACATGCATCGATCTTGATCAAAACCAATCAATTGTGCTGTTTCTTATTTTTCCTTTACTCTGAGCTCACGGCGAATTAGAATTTCAGGCTGTTAGATAAAGACCTTTTAAGAGTTATAATATTTGTGGTTTTCTTCTACTGAGTTGAATACGCTGATTTTATTCTCCACTGGTCTACTTGGAAAAGTGATTCCCTCAAATATGAAGTAGCTTGAACTCACTTTTTCTATACTCTTGTTTTTGGTCAACATTGACTTCCACTGTTGTAAGAAAAACGCAATGGGAGTGTTCTTGAAAATTAACATCGAACCTTTATGCTTTCAACATGGCCACATATTTCATTAAGGAAGTTCAGATCTTTAGTTTGCAGCCCACTAATGATTTTTTGATAATTAGTAGCAAGATATGGTGAATGTTCCTCAAATCATGGCTTGAATTTACTAGGCTGTTATAAATTGATGACATCTGATATGTGAGGATTCAAAAGAATACTGGGTTATATTATGCATTTCTCATAGGATCAAGAATTACTGTATTAAATGAATGATTAGACTGAGAGATAATGTGATTTTACCTGTCTAATATCGTCGTCTTTATTTTTCTCTCCTTTTGTATGTTGTAGATAATTTTTTCCTATTTTTTGCCAAATCTCTAATTCTGAATTTGCCTGACAGTTTTCTATCGCTTTTCAGGGAAATCGAGAATCACTGGCTGACAAGTTTGAAATTGTTATGTATGGGGAAGCTGTATAGAATTTCAGAAGGTTCCGGACGGGACAAAGCGTATGTAGTCATAGTTTCTGAATATTGATTTATTGTCAGTTCTGGGTGTCAGATTTTGAAAAATGGTATTATCGGTAGGCCTGTTGTGCTGATTTAGTAATTCAGAGGCTTGATACTCGGCAGGTAGGCACCTCAGTCCTTTCAATCAGATTGCAGTTATGATATCTATTTTTATAACTACATATTTAACAAATCTGAGTCAAATGGTTTAGGAATGGTGCCAATTTGGCCTCCATCAGGCTCAGTCCATTTATCTTTTATTATTATTCAACCTTTTTATTTTAATTTTTTTAAAACGAGTAGAAATTGCTCCTTGTGTTATGGGATTTTAAAATTATATCTGCACCCCAAGGTTTAAAAAGTAGCAGGAATTAGTGCTGTTCTTAGATATGGTATTGGCTCCCACAAGATTTTATAGGTAAAAATACATATATAGCTGTGTTTGGTAAGCCCGTTTTGCCAACGGATGCGCTTGCCGAGACAAAATTCCTCTCACATAAACTTCATCGGAATCTGTGTCCGTTTTCTCAACGGGCTATCCAAACACATATAGATAGATTATCTTGATCCATATTACTTGTCATAGAAGTCATAATTATGATTGTCAATGTGACCTCTCATTAAATATATTTTTACATGGGACAATTCTTTAAATATTTTACTTATTTGGGACCTGAGGTTAAATTAAAAAAGAAAAAAAGAGGCAACCGGCCAACCCATCAACCATCGGGTTGATTGAGTTAATCCCGGGTTACTCTGGCTCAAATTTGGAAGGAGCTGGATGAAGTTCTCCTCCAAGACTCGTTAATATGTCCCAGGTGCTTATTTGTAATCTGCATGGAAAAGCTAGCGCATATGATTCAGGAGTGAACGAGTAGAGAATAAGGATTGGAGCCCAAGCGAAATGGAGGACTCGGACTGAGACAAATGAAGGGTCAGAATCAGGCATACATGATGAAACTCGGATGGAAGCTGATTAACCAGCGCGATGACCTGTGGGTAAGAGTTGTTAGGAGTAAATATAAATGTGGAAATGACTTGATGCCTATCATAGATACAGAGCGCAAGGGGTCAAATACGTGGCTCGGCATTCGAAATAATTGGAAATACATCCAGGAGGGGTGCTCTGTAGACCACATAAGGCAGAAGGTGCTCTGGAACCATGAAAGTAGTGGATGCTCTTCTGTGAAGTCGGCCTATGGAGTCGTTACAAAAAATACAGAAGCCAGATGATAATATTTGGGCGCTTGTCTGGATGATTAAAACGATCCAGAGGTGCAGAATGTTTATGTGGCTTGCCATTCAAAACCGCCTTCTAAGGGAGTCTTCGCCATATGTGCCAAGAGACTGGATGTACGTAGTGCAAGAATGATACAGAGAGCACAATCTATGTGTTACTAGACTGTTATAAAACCAAGGAATTATGGGTATCACTGGTAGATTCGTCTATTCAAGATTGGTTTCTTTTCTATGAATACCTCACAGTGGCTGAGAGCGAACATTATGAATCGTGAAGGAACAGGAAGGATGAAACGAGTTGTTCTCTACCATATGCTGGCTTCTGTGGAGGAGACGAAAAGCACGTCTTTGAGAACAAAACCGTAGTGCTAAGGACAGCAAGGAGTATATAGACGGTACAGTGAACCAAGCGAAGAAGAGACCGATGAAAGGCGTTAACCTGAACGGATGCTTGGTTGTTGACTGTAATGCGAAATGGGAATTCGACCACCTTTGGGATGGTTCAAACTAAATGTTGATGGCGCAACCTCTGGTAGTGGATGTGGAGGAATAATGCGAAGTGCAGCCGGGGAGCTAGTTTAACATGGATTCATACACCAAGGGATTGATAGAAGGGAACAACTTAACCACTGAGATCTGGGCAATCATGCTTGGGTTGAAAAGGGCTTGCGGCAGCTAATCCTTGAAACTGATGCGACGGAGGCTGTGCGGCTGATAATAAGAGCTCGAGTGCCTGAACATCCGGATGCGGAGAGTATCATGGCAGTGAAGGAACTGATGGGTAGAACCTGGGAGGTGGAGCTGTGTCACGTACCGCCGGAATCGAACAATGTGGCAGATCATCTGGCGAAGGAGGCGCCGAAGTCGATGCCTGGGCTTCACATCTTTCGCCTTGCAAATGATGAACTAAGCGCTTTGCTACAGATGGACTACACACTCCAGAACAGTGGGAGGTGCAACTTGAGGAGTTTCTGTTTCTAAGTCATAAAAAAGAGTATTAGAGATTTTTACTGTGAAAACGGGTACCCAATTTAGTAAATCCCATTTGGTTAGACATTTTTTCAATAATAGGACACTAATTTTGAGCAATAAAAATGAAAAAACTCCACAAGGTCCAAAGGTAAAGGTGGATGAATGAAGTATAAATCTTGATTTTGAAATGTCTACTAGGCCTCTCCTTAAATTTCTAAGTGTTTTTTTTTACTTATTTCTTTTTATTGTTAGATTCTACATAAAATATATAATATTTTAACATGTTATGGGTAAAAATTGTGTAAATTTTAAATTTTTATGATTTTTAATGTAAAAATACCTAAAATTACATAGCTTCTATTTATCTTAAGAGTATTTTTCTTTTAAAAAATCATAAAAAATTTAAAACCACACATTTTTTTGTTCATGTATTAAAATCTTACCCATTTTATATAGAATCCAAAGGAAACTTGGAACATTGAACAAATTTTAAGGGGAATTAGATAACGCATTAAACACCCCAAATCTTTTGACACATGATAAAAAAAAAAAAAAAAGCACTGGTGGTTGTCAGTCACCACTCACCAGTAACAAACGCGGCTTCTTCACTCTTCCAACCATTTTCGCAGTTCTCAACTACTCACAATTCCCCTCCTCAATTCTGCTCTATTATCATCGACAACAATCCACCATTTTAGTAACCATTTAAAAAAAAGCATTTTTTACCATTTCAGAACGAAGTCGTTGCCGGCAAAGTATAAGGCATTACCATCTCGAAAAGCATTTTCTCCATTTCCCCTCCTTCATCTGCAACTCCCAGCGAAAACGAGATCGTTGCCATCTTTTGTAACGGGAAATCGCCACTGTCGGTAAAGGGGAAACTGTTGTCATCGTTGGAGGAGGCCGCCTCCGCCGCCATCATCGCCTGCATCGCGCCGCGTCGGACCACAAAGTGCGGAAGAGGTACTATCGAGATAGACACGGGTGAGGCTAAAAGAGATCAAAGCCTTACTTCCGTGGGAAAATTGAGAGTTATACTGTAGAGAGTGTGGCATCGACTTCCATCAATTTTGACGGAACTGGAGTTCTGTGGAAGCGGGATTGAACCGCGCCAAACAAGCTCCAGTGGATTCCAGGTACACTTCCACTACCACACTCTCCAATTCCAGTATGGCAAACAGGGCATTAGAGTAAGATAGTACTTGTTCATTGTTATGAAGCAATTAGTATTGGCTTCTAGTTCTTGTGACAAAATTTA
>JANTPZ010031811.1:0-10389 GCA_025593235.1 Vachellia pachyceras
GTTAGACACAGAACTGACGGTGGCCGGAGTGATTTCCTCCTTACCGTCGCGGACGCTGGTGCCGCCGCCGGTAAAGGGAAGCTCGAGTCTGATAGTTGACGACCAGACGTCCGCCTGCCCAGTACTGGAGTGAGGCGCAGCGCCGTACAGATTCCCTACGGGCCTTTCCCTCCCGTTCTCCCCTGGTGCAACAAAAGGCGCCGACTACCGGCGCGGCATTCTCTTATCATCCTTTTTTTCTGTGGAGATTTATTGTTAGATTACGAAAGAATTTTATTTATTTAAAGGTTTCGGCTTCCTCGTAATCTGTTGAGACTTTTTCATAAATAACTTCTTTCTATATAATTTACAATAAATTTCCTTTTTTTTTAATAGTCTCCATTGAAAAAATAAATTTTTTTTTGGCCAACATTTGAAAAATAATTTTAACCTATTAGAATACCCGAAATTCTATGCTTCCATTTGCATTATATATGAGTATTTATTTATGTAACATCTAGATTGAGCCATTGACCATATGAGTTAAAATTGGGGGAAAAATTGGGATGTTAAAAATAATATTCTGGAGGCAAACAAGTTTATCAAATGTGATATTTTTACTTGAGCTGTTATTTTTTTTAAAAAAAAAGCATAAATAGCTCTATATTAAAAATAAAAAATATATTAAGTGGTGAAGTAATAATGAGACAGTTAGACAAAAATCATAACAAAAAGCTTAACTAAAACTTCAAGGTAGATGAAAAAAAAGAAAGAAAATGAATAAACATGATATGTGGAAAGTGTTAAAAGTATGTTTAACTTTAATTAATAAGCTTAATTTAAGGTCAAAAAATTAATAAGATTAAATTATAATATTGAATTAAAATTTACTTGTATAAGCTCAACAAATTAAGTATGTTTTTAAACTGTAAAACAAATATGGAAGTATGGAACCTTCCAAACAAATTAAAATTTAATTGAATCTAACATTATGTATAACTTTTACATTACATAATTATATTTTTGTAGTAATAAAAAATCTTTAAAATTAACAAATGTATGAATTCTGCAAAATGATGTTAGAACTAGCCTCCTCCTATTTGATGGAACCTTCCCAACAAAATTTACTTGCACCAGCTTGTCAACTGTTTGGGGATTGACAATCCTTGCGAACGACCCTTTTTGCTTTCCTTCTGTTTGGTTTCTCCTTCTGTCTCTTCTTTTCCGTTCGCGTTCTTCTCCCTTGTCTTTGGACGCGTTTTCTGCATCGACATCCATCGCTGCTTCGATCTGATAACATTTTCTTAGATCCCGCATCCTTTTCTCAGATCTCGTTATTTTGCTTCGCTTACTCCATTTAAGATACTCATTCTTTTTCCTCACGTATAGTCTGTGACTGTACATATCTGAATATCCTAAAATGGCGACCATGACGAGCTTGATCGGGCTTATCAATAAGATCCAACGAGCGTGCACTGTCTTGGGTGACCATGGTGGCGAGGGTTTGTCCCTCTGGGAGGCTCTTCCCTCTGTTGCTGTGGTTGGTGGCCAGGTATGTACCGAGTCTTCAAGTTCTTTCTTTTTTCTTTTAAAATCTCAAGTCTTGTGGAGTTGCTCTACAAGGTTATGAAAATGGATGTTTTGATATTGTGCTTATTTGTTGTAAAAACCAGAGTTCCGGGAAATCGTCAGTCTTGGAAAGTGTGGTAGGAAGAGATTTTCTGCCTCGTGGATCTGGTAATGCTCAGTGTTTATCTTGAGTATCTTGTGTTTTCGTTAGTTATTATATCTATAGTCTGCAGTGTAGTTAAGGAAATATAAGAAGGAACAAGTACTAGCTGTCCTGCTGGTCAGTGGCAAGTTTGGCGTTTGTACAAACTGAAAGTTGACCCCAAGTTTGACAAGAATGGGTTGAGCTTATGCAAAAGAGACTGTGCAAATTTGTGAACCTATCTTGTCTTCTCTTGGAATTTAAACATTTGTCCGCTGTTGCAGAATATTTGTTTTAGTTTCTTTGAGTGGTTTTATGAAATCGACTTTCTTTATTTGAAAGGTATTGTCACACGGAGGCCACTAGTGCTGCAACTTCATAAGACAGAGGGTGGGACGGAATATGCCGAGTTTCTTCACGCCCCAAGAAAGAGATTCACTGACTTCGGTATATGCAGTTTCTAACTAAATTTTGATTTTTTGTCCGAATAAGATATGCAGCAATGACGGGAATTCAGATATCATCATGTCCATTCACTTGCATACACCGCATTTCATTTTTATTAATAAGCCTGCCTATCTCAAATTAGTTAGGATCAATGTTGGTCTAGGAAAAAAAAAATCTTGTCAGTGTCAATAACTTGAAACTTATTTTTAATTGAGTTTAATGTAGCTTTCAAACTCCCATAGACAGTGATAAATTTAATGAAGTATTATGCATAACATATTTTACCATTCTGGTCAAATTTTAAATGCTTTTTCCATATTCAAAATTATTGTTATGTTTAATAAAAACCGTTACAGATATTAAGACTGGGTATACTGACATACTTCTTTTTTATTTGAAACAGAAAACATGTTTTGGGGTAGGGGGGGAAGAATATTGAAAGGCAATTGATTTTTACTGATAACTATTGGTTTCTTGTTTGTTGAAAGTTCAAATGTTATCAACAACAAAGCCGATGACAGTGAATAATTAATGAAATTTTAACTATTAACTGTAATAAAGCTTTGAACTGTAAATATTTGATTTTTGTGGGTTTTGCTTCCCCGTCCATGCAGCTGCTGTGAGAAAAGAAATTGCAGATGAAACAGATCGTCTTACTGGAAAGTCAAAGCAAATATCTAACGTTCCAATTCACCTCAGCATATACTCTCCTCATGGTTTGTAACAGCATTACACCCTGAAAATATTATAAATGGAATGCTAGCAATACTATGTACTCTTGCCCTTTTCTATCAGATTATTCTAAAAACTAATATCACCCACTAAATCACTATTGTGGTTGATTTGGTTGCTAAGGTGATCACTTTATTGTGGACCCTGACTTTTTATAGAATTTTAACTGTTATTCCATGTTCATATAAATTTGACAGAGTTTTATGATGGCCGTTGAGGGCCTAATAACCCTCCTCCTTTATCCGAGCTTGGGACCTGACTGTTTTTAAAATTTTAACTGTTATTAATTTCTGCAGTTTTTGTTGTGTAAATTTTCTATATAATCTCAAGTTCAGGAGGAAAATATTTTATGAGGATCTTATAATATCAAGGACAATTGTATACCAGGCTGTAACAATCATTTGTTCAAATAGATAGCTTTGATATAGTTTGCAGTTGGCTTCAGACCTGTCTGTTAATGTTTTTACTCAGAACATTTAGTCCAGTTGTTCTAAAAGCATACGGAAGTTTGTTAAACAGGACTCCAACGATTTTTGCTGCAGAACACTATGATTTTTCTTTTACGCTACACCCTCCTTGCTGGGATGAGAAATGCGTATTTTTTTCTCCCTTGCTAATAATGCCCTCATGGCTCTGTATGCAGTTGTAAACTTAACACTCATAGATCTTCCTGGACTGACCAAGGTTGCAGTAGGTAAATTTCAACATATGTCCCAGTATATATTGGCAAATCAAGTGGCAGAATTTTTAGAGGAATCACTAGAATGTCTAATGGATGATGATATTTTGCTGCTTTTACAGAGGGACAACCAGATACTATTGTTGAAGATATTGAAAACATGGTTCGATCTTATGTTGAGAAGGTAATTGTACACTTGGTATGAAATGGCGAAGTAATCAAATATTCAAATATGATAAAAATGTTATTGCAATAGTTAATAATCTCTGGCTTATTGCCATTGTGTCACCTCCGGACTGAAGAATTGGATTCTAAATCACACTCAGAGCTAACATTAACCCCAAAAAAACTGTTCTTATTAAATGAGCATGAGATAATGAAATAAAAATGTGACCAAATGAAAGCTTTCAAAGGAGGAAGATTGATTTCCATTGATAAAGAACTAAAAATGTGACTTAAATGGGTTACTTTCTTAAACATGAATTCTGTATTTACGGATGCATGTCAATCAAGTTAAGTATAAAAGTTTGGTAGGTATAATACTGGCCCCATCCTTCTCATTCTCAACACGATTGAGGAGATGGGTAATTTGGTTGAATGTGCAAGAGATTACTTAATTTATTAGTTTGAATTGGTTTTAAACTTACCATTCTATGTCAGTCTACATTAATTCCTACTGTTTACCTTTTCAATGTTATCTGATTGAGCTCTCTGGTTATGAAGCCTAACTGCATTATACTAGCTATTACTCCTGCAAATCAAGATGTTGCCACTTCAGATGCTATAAAACTTGCGAGAGAAGTTGATCCTTCAGGTATTCTTGTTGGGTCAGGAAGGAATTTCCTGGGTGTATGTCGTGTTCCCCCAACGAATGACTTTCTTTGTTTTAGGCAACACTCATTTATCAGATTGTTTCCAATATTTTTTGATTCAGGTGAAAGAACATTTGGAGTGTTGACTAAACTTGACCTTATGGATAAAGGAACCAATGCTGTTGATGTATGAATTCCTTACATCTGATAAGTTATTTTCAATATTTTGACGTTTATAGTTTGCTATTTATTGTAACTGGCAGTTTATCGCTAAGTTAAAATGTGATTCATTTTCTTACTTGAATCTTGAAGGTTCTTGAAGGAAGGCAATACAGGTTGCAGTATCCTTGGGTTGGAATTGTGAACCGCTCACAAGCTGACATTAATAGAAATGTTGACATGATTGTTGCTCGTAAGAAGGAACGGGAATATTTTGAGACAAGCCCTGAATATGGACATTTGGCACATAAAATGGGCTCAGAATACCTTGCTAAGCTGCTATCCCAGGTTTTTTGTTTGATAACTTTTCGATTTTCTGATTAACATTGTGGTCAAGGCATAACTAGTTTTTTACTGATTTGAAATTTATGAGTAATTTCCTTTTCTTGCTGTCACTGGTTTTCATCTATTCAGCATCTGGAGCAAGTTATCAGGCAGAAAATACCCAGCATCATTTCCTTAATAAATAAAACTATTGATGAGATTAATGCAGAGTTGGATCGTATTGGAAGGCCCATCGCTGTTGACTCAGGGGTAAGAACTGAGTATATGCTGAAATTTACTTCCTGAGATTTAAAATTATTTTATTCCTGCTCAAACAAATTTGTGCTGCTTGCTTTTATAGGCCCAGCTGTATACTATTCTAGAGATGTGTCGTGCATTTGATAAAGTATTTAAGGAACACCTCGATGGAGGGTAAGTACCGAATTTAAGTGGACTGATTTTAGAAAGCTTTTCTTCTATTTAATGCTGATTCTTTCACGGTAGAGTGACATTGAACGAGATTTTTGCTTAAGAACCTTGCTATAACATTCATGTACAACACTCAAGCAATCTGCACATGGATTCATTGTAGTATATGAGACAGAGCTCTCTTCTGTCCTGAAGTTCCTTTGTCATAAATATCCCATGTTCCATGTACATATATGTACGTGTTTGACTGTGTATTACCTTACACTTCCTAGTGAAATATTGCTTTTTCTTGTGAGCAGTAAAATAGAATATGCGTCTTGCATTCTTTTATTAAGTGTTTAAGCAACATCTTGATGGAGGTTAGTGCCAGGTTTTAGCATTAGTAAGTTTCGGAACATCTCAATCTGACAACTGATATTTCCCCCCCTTAATATTTACTATTTTTGGGGAGCTAATCTAAAGCCAACTGCTATTCTTAGGCGTCCCGGTGGTGACCGGATATATGGAGTTTTTGACCACCAATTACCAGCTGCTCTGAAAAAGCTCCCATTTGATCGTCATCTTTCTTCAAAAAATGTCCAGAGAGTTGTTACAGAAGCTGATGGGTATCAGCCCCATCTGATTGCTCCAGAACAAGGATATAGAAGACTTATTGATGGATCTATCAGCTATTTCAAAGGCCCGGCTGAAGCCTCAGTGGATGCTGTAATCTTTCTCAAACTCTATTGTATTTGTTTGATTTGGCTGCAACAAATGCATTCCTTTCTCTTGGCTTGTTATCTAATTGAGTTGTCAAATATTGATATGCGCTAAATACACTTGATTGTGTGTTATATTAACTATCCATAATCCATAAATCTATTAATTTATCAATAGTTCAAATATGACATTCAATGGGTTTATTTATATATTAAGCGTATTTTTCTAGGTTATGAGAAGTTTTTTTTTGGAGTGCTATGAGAAGGAATTTTTGAAGCATTTCAAAGGGCAAGGAAAGTTATTCTAAGTGAGAATAATCTCATTAGCTAAATATTCATGGGTATACAATATCATCTGTCCAAAATGCCTTAAAAACGACATACAATCTCATCTATTCATGATTAGGCGTGATAGACTGACCATAAATCATTTCCCAAGCAGCAAATTTGTCCCATTTATTCTAGACCTCAATAACCATATATTTTTAAACCTTTATATTCCTTCACAGATGCTTCCGTCAGGTTTCAGTCTATCACATGTTTTCACATTTTAATATGTTATTCTGTTAATCCCCCTTTTGGTACTCAAGTGAAAGCCCACCCCCCCCCAACAAAAAAAACCAGATCCTCTATAAGAAATTATTTTTCTCAATTTGTTTTGTCATTTTGTATTTGTCTGGTCTAATTCTCTCCATGTACTTGTGATCTGATTTTTTCCCCCTCTTTTCAGGTTCATTTTGTTTTAAAGGAACTTGTACGGAAGTCAATTGCTGAAACTGAGGTAAGTGGTGCTTTGAGATGCACCACTCTTTCAGACTATCCTATTATTTTCATATAATACACATGTTGAATGAATTCCTCTGTTCAACGTTTAATGTTACTTTTGTCAGATGTCATTAAACATTTACTCGTAAGTTCATAGTGGACTTTTAAATTTACCCCTCTTTAAATGCACCTAGATCCCAATAAGATTTGCAATGTTACTTGTGCATACTGTTTGGTCTATTAATATCACTTTTACAAGTGTGCTTTTTAGCATCACTTTTACAAGGGTATTCTTCTCATAAACAGAACCATATAACATATATTGAGAAGATTTCAAGTAGATGCTATAAGGGATTATCAAGAGTGTTCTTCCCCTTAAATGCAGGAATTAAGAAGATTTCCAACACTTCAATCTGACATAGCAGCTGCAGCGAATGAAGCATTGGAAAGATTTCGAGAAGAAAGTAGGAAGACAGTTCTGCGGCTGGTTGATATGGAGTCTAGCTATTTAACAGCGGAATTTTTCCGGAAGATTCATCATATTGAGCCAGAAAAAAGTCCTAATCCTAATCGGAATGGTCAGGACAGTTTCACAGATAATCACCTCAGGAGGATTGGTAAGTAATTTCCCGCAAGCTGTATCATCTCTACTTATTCTGGATATTGAGTACCAATAACTTAACGTAAATTGATTTATTGACATGGAAAGGTATGCATTCATAATTTTTATTTTTATTTTCCTTGGGGAGATAGGAATAGATTTTTTATTCCGTAAATTTACTATGTTCCTTGTTTCAGGATCAAATGTTAGTTCCTACATCAACATGGTTTGTGATACACTAAGAAATTCCATACCTAAGGCTGTGGTTTATTGTCAAGTAAGGGAGGCTAAGAGATCATTGCTTAACCACTTTTATGTTCAAGTTGGAAAGAAAGAGGTACGATCTGATATCTTCTGGTTGATGTTTGCACATCTATACATAAATTCTATTTCCTTCCCTATATCAGTTTTGCATGGTCGAGAAAGACTTGAAAGTTTCATTGGTGACAGTAGTTTACTTATTAACAAGGCTTTCATTGTATTGTGTCCACAGAGAACTTGTTGAATTTCCTGGTCTTTGTTGATCTTGATTATCATGCAAATCACGGGGTCTATGTTGTAAGATGTTAAATATAATGAATCTTGTATCTCTAAATTGGTAGCTTAAACATTTGAATTTATTGATGGACGAGGATGAGAAAGGATACATGACTAAAAGTTGAGTATAGCCATAATTCAGCTTTCTTTGTTTTCTTACTGCTTGTGACTGTTGGACCCTGTACATTTTTTAAATAGATTTTCATTAATTTTCCGGTAGTTTGTATCTTTCTGCTTCCCCTATATGTTGGAGTGTTGGACAAGTTCTTATGTCTGCCATGTCCACTTAATATAATTTCTGTTTTTTTCTTTTGTTCCTATGCCTACGATTGATTTAAGAATGCATGTCAAGTAACCCATGATTGAGTTGATGTAATCTTTACTGCCTCCATTTGGCAACTAAAATGAACTTTTAAGCGGGTTTTGTTCGTACATGAACCCCAAGGCTCATACGATAGATTTTTTGAAGTGAAATGATCATTGATTGAAAATAAGTTACACAGAGCTCTCAAGCTGCAGTAGCTCAGTCTGCTTTCCTGATCCATCCCCTTCTAAGGCTACTTAGATTAGTTAAGCTAGATAGTTAGACATAGTGCCAGACATTTATTCCGATTGCAGGCATGACATTTGATGCAAGTTTATGGTGGCGAAACCTTTTGTACTAACATAATATCATGTTGTCTGGTTATCTTGCAGAAGGAGCAATTGGGGGCCATGTTGGATGAAGACCCAGCACTTATGGAAAGGAGAACTCAAATAGCTAAGAGGCTTGAATTGTACAAACAAGCAAGGGATGATATCGATTCTGTAGCTTGGAGATAAATAATGATTATAAAGACCTATATTTCCCCCTCATATCCTATGAGAGATGTGCCGCCCATAGATTTTATTTTATTTTTTTACCGTCATTCTTGATATTATTATTTCCTATTTTGTAATCCAAAAACAGAACAGTCTATGGCTGCTGCAAGTCGTATTTGTACTTGCATATAATTCTTCTGCCCTTGGTTGTATAAATATACATCAAAGTTTAATGATGTGAAGCCAACGAGTTGTTTGTGTGATTTTATCTACCATATTTATTATTTGCATGTATTTTATCTACCATATTTCTTGAGCGATATTGTTGTGATCTTATGAAGCCACGACACTTGTTCCATCTTAATGTTGAAGATTGGAGCAAGCAAGCTTTTAAAATGTCACTGTCTTTTCAATTTGATTATCTCGTAAAATATTTTAATGCAATCTTAAATGTTCTTTGACAATTATGAACAAACGATTCGACATGGCCAATTCTCCTGAGTTTTGGCTAATTATGTCATATTTGATACAACAATATAGCTCAAGAAAATGACTAATTATTAATATTCAATTTTAAGATTCATCTAGCCTGGTTTTTGTAACTCGTGGGACTGACTGTAAGTTTAAAAAAGAAAAAAGAAAAACGGAACCTCTGGATTTTTTTTCTAATATTACTCTTCCAGTTCTTAGTATATGATCCAATTGAGAAGTTAATCTTGATTCTAAATATATGCTATATTTCTATTTTTTCTAAATTATTTCTATTGTTATTCCTTCAACAATAATAAATTAAGAGAATGGTGGAATTAGAAGAGATGATTAGAGTGTTTCAAGAAAAATATATTATATTAATTAACACCCTTAACCTAATCAAATGATGTAAATGGATCCTATGTTTAGGATAGTAATATGCAATTCATTGAATTTATAATGAAAAATATACGACTATACTCCTGTTTACTGCAGCCGCTGTGCACATGCATGAAAAGTTCATGGAACAACCCAATTTAAAAAGAAGACATGCCTGCAAGGCTGCAACGTTGACAGAGAATACAGAGTTCAGGGTCATAAGGATTCTTCCTCTGGTTTCATTGGATGTGAGAGAGAGAGAGAGAGAGATCTTTACGAGAAGAGAGAGCGACCTTTCAGATCTGTTTTTCTTCTTCTTCTTTCCTTAAATGATAGTTTATATTGCTGTATATTATTGTGATTCCCATTAGATCTTGGCGAGAAATAAGGTAGTTCTAAATAACTGAATATTGCTGTAATTCTTATTTTAACAAATCCACAATTGTTGCTAAAACTTAGGACTAAGTCAACGCTTCTTTAAAATCGGCATGTTTATGAATAAGTTAGTTATTTAGTTAGTTGACCTACGAGACAATTCTATTAAAAATTGCAAAGGTATTAAGATGGGGAGCTGGGAAGGAAAAAATATGGCAGCGAATTTGTGGCTGTATATAGGATTGCTTAATTTTCAGTCATTTGATAACATCACCAACCAAATGACGAAATAATATTATTACAAAATAAAAAAAGTAAATAACACAATGCTTGCAATAAGTAGCTTGGGTTGCTCATGCAAAATGTAAAGAAAATGTAGAGCATTTTAAAATTTCTGAATCTTATTTTAACACAAGTTTAAGCCAAGCATGAGCATCAGTTTTTTGGGGACGAAATTGTTACCTTCTTTTTGTTAACCACGGGCAAAGCAC
>JANTPZ010031885.1:3778-29775 GCA_025593235.1 Vachellia pachyceras
AAGATTTTGGCTGAAGAAGCTGCCTGGAAATTTGTGAAAGAACACGGTATTGACCTGGTTGTTCTCAATACGGCATTGGTGATAGGGCCACTCTTGCAACTATCACTTAATGAAAATTGTGCTCTTTTACTTGAGCTTATTAAAGATAATTTGTGCTCTTTTACTTAAGCTTATTAAAGGTAATTTTTGTGCACTGATTGGGTTTAACACTTCCTCGGAAATCCTGTTTTACGATCTGTCTTCATGACTGCACCTGGATTCTTGATGACTTTTGACTGAGCTGCTTTTTTTGGTACAGTCAAATGATAAGGGGATTCGTGTCAAAATGTTGAAGTGGAATAATGTGTTGTGCACATTGAAATAAGAAAGCGAACGGTATGGCTGTTGAGAAACCTATTGAAGTGGAACTCTGATGGATTTGGAGTTTTATGTTTCTCTAGAGTGAGCCTTGATCATTATTATCTGAGGTTATAGAGTTGATTATTATATAGACGCTCTTAATTCGGTTATCCTTAATAATTTATTCTCATGAGTTTAAGTACTGAGAGAAACCAAATATCCAAGTTCTAGTTTGAACACTTTTTTTTTCAAAGAAGCCAAAATTCCTTCAGTATCACTCTGTCATTAAATTCGTGTTAAATATCCTTTTGTTTTTATAACTGGATAAGAATTGTCGTGTTGCTGCTCATTCTCACTTGTTGGATGCAGGCCAAACATATTGTGCAGGATGGGTGAATGTGAAAGATGTTGACTAATTTGACTACTCTGACTAATTTTTTAATGGTATAAAATTAGTTCTCTAGCTTTTATATTGGAGTATTATCATTATAATTTCACGGATGAATTAACTTATGAATCTGTAGCTTTTTTTCTTGAAACCTCACATATACATTTTATCCTTGTTTCTTCTGATTTGTGTCCGTGAAGAACTCTTTTGCTTGAAGACTAAAAATTGCCCGTTGCTTTAAGCAAAATAAATGACTTTAAGAGGCGACAGGAACATGGCTTCATCTCGTGTTTTTCTTATTCTTGTCTTTTGGCCTTTTCAATCAGTTTCAGTGTCTTCTTCACGAAATTGAATCACCGCCTTTTCAGTTCAACCAACTAGTTAGATCAGACCACAGGTTTTGACAGAAGAACCCAAAGTCCTACGCTGCTAATCTCATTCATTGTGACTCATTTTCTCAACCGCCAACTACATGCATGAAATTATAACTCTCCTTGCGTTCCCCAACACGAGAGTAAATGCGATGCAGCATAGCACATCAAATTTAAATACATTTTTTTTTTAAGTGGACCAATCACTTTAGGACCAAGGGATACAATTGGAGGACTCGTTTGGACCGAAATAATCACATTTTGAGTCTAAAATCCTGATTATTTCTTTACTTATTTTATTTATGCTAAAAAATATATTTTGAATTAGATAAGATTAATTAGAAGATATTCTTTTGAATATCCTTCTACTTAGATTTTAGGATGGATATCATTTTTAAATTTGAATTTTATCTTTTTTAGATTTTAGATTGAATTTAATATTTTTAGGATAGAATTTCAAAATGTAACTTTTATAAATACTTAATAATGTTCCTTCTGAAGATTAAAGATTATGATATTAGAGATTATCATATTTGAGTTTTGATAATAAGGCTTCGCATTGTACAAGTTTCTTGAGAAAGGATTCTCTTTATAGTTTTGTATTGAACGAACGACTTATTAAGGCATGCTCAACTTTGTAGTATCTTACAACACTTAGTATTCTTATTCTTTCGTGTTCAAGGGTTCAAGTGCGTTAATATTTGTTTAGCCTTTTGGGGTGCGCATATTTCTGATTGGCTGTGGATTCTTGGGATCTTTCCCTATTGGGTTCACGCCATCTTGGATATTTCCCTCTTGGGTTCGCACCTTGTTGGATATTTCCCTATTGGGTTTCATGTCATCTTGATATCAGAGCGTCATATCTAACTCAAGTTTTATGTTTTTGTTCATTCAATTTTATTTTCATCCATTAGTGTTTGGTTGTTTTCAGCATCAAATTTCTTTTATATCTTTCAACGTTTAATAGGTCGTTTGTATAGTTTAGAGTCTTATCTTTCTGCTCGTTCTAGAATCATTTCAATCTATTATTTCTAGGTCTACTTTCATCCGTTTTAGATTGAACAAGTTTTTCTGGAATTTCTAGAATATGTTTGTTTATTCTCAATCTTTGTCATTCTTGACTGTCTTAAACAATATTTGGTCATTCTTAATTTTTTTAAACAATCTTTGGGTTATTCTTGATTTTTTTGAACAATCTTAGTCTCGTTATTGATTTTCTTGTATACGTTCTTGAAAAATCCTCAAGAGAAATTTAAATATTAAAAGAAGTACAATATGTGTAGTGAAAAAGAACTTATGAAGGATCTCCATGACTGTTGATGTTTATTTTCAAGAGTTGGAGTTAGCTATGATAAAGCTTGTGTGAAAGAAACTCCGAAGGTTGTTAAGTATCATTTTTTATGTGGGCTTAATCCAGAACCAGCCAACTTTGCAAAGATGTGGAGCTTCATGGATATCAAAGATTTGGTTCCTCTAGTTGCTGAGCATAAGCGTAAGATTAAGCAAGAGGAAGTTTCAAAAGATAGATAAAATTCAAAGGAGATTGAAATAGTGATTGATGTTGCCCCTGTCACATAGACAAACAAGGAGGAGGAGGAACTGAATATTGAAAATCATGAGCAAAACGTACAAAAGAAGACATTCATATTCCAAGCAATGACCTTGTGGTTGGAGAAGAATTGAATGCTAAAAATCATGAAGAAAAATGTAGCAAAGAAGAAATTCATATTCCAAGTACAAATACTATGGTTGAAGAAGAATTGAATGCTGAAAATAACGCAAGAAAATGTATTGAAGAAAAAAATTCTTATTCCAAGTGCTTGTAGTGTGATTGAAGAAGATCCCCTCAATCCTGAAAAGAAAAGTGAAATATGAGTGGGAGTGACTTTTCGTGAGACTACTAAAGAGGAAAAGGTTGTCTCTGAAGAAGAAAAAGAGATTGAGAATATAGATTGTTTTCAAAATAAAGAAAGTGAAAAAGAGAGTTTTGAATTGATTGAAAAGGAATATGAAAAGATATGTGAGAAAAGTGAGATTCAAAATTATTCCTTGGTTAATAATGTTAATAATTATTTTCATTCTGATTCTAGTGTGTTGCAAGTATTCTTAGATTTATTTCCTAAGAAGCCATTTGATGGATTTTTATCCCCAATAAGCATTGGGATCTTATTTTCTTCACGTGCTGGAGATTCGAGAAGAGATCTCTTTGAGGAGAGAGGGAATGATGCGATCCAACATGAAGTATCAGATTCCAATGAGCTATTAAAAATTCTAAATGAAGATTTGAGGATGAATCCTTTTGAGGAAAAAATGAATGATACCATCCAGCATGACACATTAAATTCACTTTTTCAAATTCTGAGTGGACCAATCATAAGTGAAAGAGCTAAAATAATTAAGAAACCATTGAATAGGCTTGTCAAGAGGTTTTGATGAAGCAAATGACATTTGAATGAACAAATGAGAATGAAGACTCTAAGGATGCCATTAATTTGTTTGGGCTAAAAGTAAACTTGCACAGACCATATTTTAGGTTTGAAAGCTTCAAATTAAAGGTCTTGGACCATTGGCTACACATGAAAAGACTCATTTAGATTTAAATAATCACATTTTTTAGCCTAAAATATTGATGATCTTTTATTTATTTTATTTATGCAAAAAATTTTTTTTAATTAGATAAGATTAGTTAGAAGATATTTTATAAATATAATTCTATCTAGATTTTAAGATATACATCATTTTCAAATTTAAATTTTATCTTTTTAGATTTTTGATTGAATTTCATCTTTTTGGGATAGAATTTCATAATGTAACATTTATAAATACTTTGTAATGCTCGTTTAGGAGATTAAAGATTATGAGATTAGATATTATCGTATTTGAGTTTTGAAATTAAAGCTTTACATTGTGTAATTTTCTTGAGAAAGTATTCTCTCTAAAATTTTTTGTTGAACCAATGACTTAACAAAATTTGATCAATTCTATAACCCCTTTCCAATATTTAAAGTCCTTATTCTTCTGTGATCAAAGATTAAGTGGATCGTTCACGTATATTTAACTTTCTTAAGGTGCTTGACAGGCTGTGGGTTGCGGACCTTTCTTTGTTGGGTCTGTGCCATCTTTCCAACATGGCGCATGAGAGAGGGTGCAACTGTTAACTTCAAGCTGTTAAGCTCACCTGTCGACAAGTTGCAAGTCTCAATCGACGCTTTGGTGAACAATGGCTACAGTTCGACCGAGAAATAAAATCCAAGCTGAAGACTTGCATGAGTTCAAGCTGTGGATTGGGAAGAAGGAAAGAGAATGGAAAGCAACACTGGAAAAGGGAAGGTGGTGTGCGTCACTGGAGCTTCTGGCTTTATTGCTTCATGGCTCGTCAAGCTCCTTCTCCTTCGTGGTTATACTGTCAAGGCCACTGTTCGTGACCCAAGTGGGTACTCTCTCTTGTATACCGACGGAAATTCTGTTTCGTTGTTTTCTTCTTCTTCTTTGATTTGTATGGAGTTATTTAACACTTGACATGAACCCCAATCAATTTTTTTTTCTTTTCGCTGGTGCATGTGAGATATAAGCTCATATCTTAGTTCACCAGTTAGTTGTATCGCGATTTCTGGTTACGGTTTAGAGTAATTAGAAATTAAAGTTTGATTTCTAGTCATTAGCAGGCAGTCGGATATGGAATCTGATTTTGGTTTGTATTGTTTGGCTGCTGGAAATTGAAGGAATGATGCATGAAGAAGTAAAAAACGTAAAGGTGTATTGAATGGAGGTGACAACGAGGGAAATGACTAAATTAGACACGATACATCAGTTCCTTAATTGCTCTGTTTCATTTTGCATTCAAAGTTTCTCTATCATGTGAGAGGAACCAATTTTCTATTTTGTTGTTTCTTAACTGCTATACAACATCAATTTAAGTTAGATATTAGTGATGGTTTGTAACTCCTTGCAGATGATTCGGTAAAAGTAGACCACTTGCTCAAACTTGATGGGGCAGAGGAGAGACTGCAGCTGATTAAAGCAAATCTAATGGAAGAAGGTTCCTTTGACCTAGCTGTTGAGGGGTGTGAGGGCGTCTTTCATACTGCATCTCCTTGTGTTCTCAATGTCAAAGACCCGCAGGTTGACGTTAAGATAGTCTACTTCATGAAATGATTCTCTTTAAATGGTTAAACCCGGTTAAAGAATCTCTTTACCAATTTTTTTACATCTGTTACCCATTCTTTAGGTGACAAGTTAGGAAACTCTTCCTGCATAGAAATAAAAAGTCCAATAACAGGAAGACAAAAGCTTCAACATTTCATTTTGTCCAATTTTCCAAATACAGAACACATAGTAACCCTTCTAGTAGCTTGCGCCTTTCTTTTCCCTTGGCATGTAGTAAAAAAATCTATTTGTATTGATGATCTGGGAAGTTGAAATGCACTCTAAGAGTTCAAGTATCACAATTTCGTTGAGTTTTCCATTAACTGTTGGGCAAATCGGAGATTTATGCTAAACTAATGCTGATAATAGAGTATCATGCCTTAGGTGCCTCAGTGCCCACTATCTTTAATGTAACAGGCCATGAAAATAATGTCTTTTAGATGCAAAGATATGGTTATAACTTAGGCATTTGGCTTCAAGGCTCCTTTATGATTGACTTATTTTGATTGCTGTATGAATTCATAGGCAGTATTGTGAAATCTGGAATATCTTATCATGATTGACATCAAATAGAGTGGTGAAATCTTATGCACTAAAGAGTGAGCTGCTTTTAGATTTTCCTGAAATCTTTCAGTTATGGACTGAATTTTGTATTAACTATGAACTATTTAGTATTAAGGATTTTTTATTTTTGGCTTTGGAATTTGTTGAGCTCCCACGAGTTTATATTATCCACAAGGTCGACAATATTTAAAATTATCATTTTGTTGTTGTCTGGTTAAAAAAATTTTCTTACTAAATTCTAACTTTTTCCTTGGTTCAGACTGAATTAATTGATCCAGCAGTCAAAGGAACTCTTAATGTTCTCAAATCATGTGCAAAAGCACCATCTGTGAAACGAGTTATTATAACTTCTTCCATTGCTTCAGTTGAATATAATGGAAAGCCAAGAACTCTGGAAGTTGTAGTTGATGAGACTTGGTTTTCGAATCCAGATATCTGCAGGAAATATAAGGTTTGTACTATATTCCATTATACTAACACTGCGTTGAAGTTTGCAACTATTGCACATTGCATGTGTGATTGTACTTAATGGATCATAGAGTTGAGATAGTCTGTTCTCAATCTAAATGCAATTTGCGAGTCTTACATTCACTTCAATTATTACACATTGGCTTATCAAAATAGATGTAGCTATGTTTTGTTATTTTGGCAGGTGGACTTTAAAGACAGTGATTGCTTATATTCGCTTGAATTGTGAGCCACATTCAAAATAAAATTGAAGGCATTTCTTCTCCAGAAGAAATATATACCAGACAGTTGCTTGACTATTATTGTGGACATAATGCAAAGCAAAATATTCGAATGTGGTTTTAATGTGAAGTTATTGTTTGAAGGCAGTTAAAAAAAAAAAAATTAAGGTCTGTTCATATCGATTAAGCTTTTCTTTCAAAATTATCTGCCTTGTTATCATCTGAAGTAAACTTTGCTTTCCACTTTTGAAAAGAAACCTTATCACTTTTGCCCCTTAAAGTATCACTGTCAACAATGTGCACTCAAGGTTGAGATGCTGAGCTTGTTTTGAGGCTAGCAGTCCCATTTGATTTCTATATACTCCAATCATTTCATTACAGTTGTGAGAAATTGTCAATGATGTTGTTAAATTGTTCATTTTTCACATGCAAAATTTAAGGTTATCAGGGGTATTTCCTCATTCATTATGCAATCATCTACCTATGCTTTGTTTGTTCTCATCAGTGATTTCTTTATATTCTAAATATCCATTGAGTTCTTATCCTTCATTATCCTTAGTTTTGTGTTTTTATGTCTTCTTCTTAAATGGATGTCCCCTGTGGTTGTAAATTATTCCGAATGTAATATACAACTAATTCTCAGCTCATTTATGTTTGTGACTTTATGCTGTATGAAAGCTTCATGTTTCAGTTATGATAAAGGTTTGTCCCTTGTAATAAGTTGTAATGTGATGCAGAGATTGCCCATTAAACTTGATAAACTGCTTCAGCCATCTTTATAATTAGTTTATTTGATAACAGATCAGTACTCTGAAACTCATATGATCTAGAAAATCGCTGCTGAGTAATATTGCAATGAATTCGTTCCAACTTCCAATGTTTGCTAATATGGTATTTGTCACAAATATTTCATGATGCTTTTCAAGTTTCCTGCTATTTTTGCTTTGTGCTTTCAGATGTGGTATGTACTTTCCAAGACTTTGGCCGAAGATGCTGCCTGGAAATTTGCCAAAGAAAACAACATTGACGTGGTTGTTCTCAACCCAGCAGTGGTGATTGGACCACTCTTGCAACCATCACTTAACGAGAGTTCTGCTGCAATATCAAAATTATTAAATGGTAATTTTCAATGATTCGTAAGGTTCATGCCATAGATTATTGTTGTTCTTATTCTGAGAGTTGTTGGCTGATTTGGATGTGTAAAACATTTTTTGTTTTCTCCCCTAGAGAAAACTGTTTATGTTCCTCCTTGGACTATTGCCACCCAAGCTTGTCTGATGCAGGTGCTGAGACATTTCCCAATTTTTCTATAGGCTGGATTCATGTGAAGGATGTTGCAGATGCTCATATTCAAGCATTTGAGGTTTCTTCAGCTAGCGGAAGGTATTGTTTGGTTGAGACAGTAGCACACTACTCTTTCATTGTCAAGATTTTGCATGACCTGTATCCAACTTTACAACTCCCCCAGAAGTAAGTTAAGTTTTATATTCTTAAGTAATAATTACCTTGGCATCGCCTGGTTAATTCAAGCTTTTGTTTCAAATTTTTGCTCACTTCACTTCTTACTGACTTGTTAGGTGTGAGAACGATGAGCCCTTCATGCCAGTGTATCAAGTTTCCAAAGAAAAGGCAAGGAACTTGGGGATTGACTTTACCCCCCTGGATATGAGCCTCAGGGATACAGTGGAAAGCTTGAAAGAGAAGAACTTGATCAATCTGTAATTGCGACCTTTCTCCAGGAAAAGTATATGTTGAAAACTTTAATCACATCTCCTTGGAAAATAAAAATTGTGATACTCTGTGTGCCTCTAAGACCCAACTCATCTAAATTTTATTGGGGAAAAATAATTGTGATACTATACTTTTGTTGAATTCTCTTTGAGCTTTATCAATGTGTTTGTGAGGTGTTTTGCAAGCTTGTCCATGAACATAGATTTTGGATTAGGTTATGGAGAAAAGACTTTGAGGGAATTAATCATTCTAAAAAAATTATATCAGTGAGCTTCAACTGGTTTTGGGTTTAAAAAAATTATACACAGTAATTGTGAATTACTTTTATGATAATATATTTAAATAATAATATGCTTTTAATTATTATTTATTTTTAAACATATATTTTACTTATAATAATTTTTTTATAATATTTAATTATTATAATGTATTGTTAATTATTATAATAAAAAATCTTATAATGATATATTTTTATTACATATTTTCATTCTTTTATTAAAATATATTTATTAATTAAAATGAGATTTTTTTTACATGTAATTAATAGAGTAATAGAAAAGTTATAGGGTAAAATTATCTTAAAATTTTGTTTCAAATTAGGGGGGAGTCAAAATGGGATAAGGAGAGGAGGAAAAGGAAAACTTTGGCTTCCTTTCCTTCCAAAATTTTAAGGAGTGGGTCATTTTCCCTTCCCTTCCATCCTTCCACTCCACTAAACACGCCCTAATGATCCTACGCAGAAAAAATTGTTTTCAACTATTGTCCACATGGCGAAAATTCATCCTACCTAACTCCACGTTTGTGGCTCACCTACTATCCTACCTCCTCCATCTTCACTCAAATCACCTTCAAACCCCCATATAGAATTACATAATAGACAAATTGAACCGAACCAAAGCCCAAACTGAAGTCTGATCTGTTTTATGATCAAGTTGAGTTGGGCAACCTGTGGTTTGATTTGGGCTAGACTTTGATCCACTAGACTAGTAGACTGATCCAGACAACCTAAGACCCCTTATTCTATTTTTTTTTAAAAAAAATCAATGGTGAGCCAAGAATGAAAGTGGCAAAGAAAATAACTCAAATGCAATGACATGAAGTTGATGGAATAGTTGAGAGTAGGAGGAGTGGGGTCCACGAGACACCCAATGGTGCATCTACCATACATGTGTCGAGAAAAGAATTAAAGCATATATAAACTCAACATATTTCTCCTCCATCTTTTCAAAAGGTTGGATCCACCAAAGTATTTTTTTTATATCCATTCAACATCTCAAACATTTATAATATATTTAAGATATATTTTAGATGTAACAACATCTTATAGTATTTTTTTCGGTACATCCATTACTCTAAGTGTTTTTAGATGCATTTTGAGCTTTAAAACTATTTCTTTATGTATACAATATATCTATATATCAATTTATAAATAAAATAAATTAGTTTTAAAAAACAATAAATACAAGGACCTTTAAGTAATATTTTTAACTTATTTAATTTTTTAATAAAAAATTAATTATATCTTATATTAAAGAATAAAGAAAGTATATAATAGGTTGAACTCCCAACATACTTTATATGGAAAACTTTTAGGGTGTTAAATATATTTTAAAATAGAAAGTAATGAATTGAACCCCCCCGCCTGCAACAGTACTTAAAGCCCGTAAAAAAGTGGTTGTACAAAAATGGACACTTTATACCCATCATCCGTGGGTCCAGCTAGTAAAAGTATTGGACACTCTCACTAAAGGGAGAATGTTCAATACCGGGAAAGGTCACTTTGTTGTGACTCCAATCGTGGTGCTTGGGGAGGCATCCTAGCTCCTGGGTACTTAGATAAACACCTGAGGGTAATTGACAGCTCGCCCTACTCAACATTGGTATGACCTAAGAGAAAAGGAGATTTCGCCTTACCCTTGCTTTATGGGTGAGTCCAACCCCTGCCTAAAATTTTTGTATCAAAAAAAATGGACACTTTGTTTTGCGTTCCCTCGCAATAATATGTTGTCCTTTGCAATGTCGCTGCATTATTGTTACGGTCACGTGCTGACGTGGACGCTCTCTACAATATTATTGCATGCACGTACGATGGTCACACGCTGATGAGAGAAAATGGACACACACTAGAACGATGAGAGAGAGAGAGAGAGTGTGTGTGTGGTGTGGTACAAGAAGAAAATTGAACGAAATGGAATCGTATGCTGCTCAAAATATCATAAAATATTTTTTAAATAAATAACATTTTCAGGACGGATCAAGCCAAGTGTTACATCATTTGTATTCTGTTTTTGAATTAGATAGGCAAATTAAGCTTGAAAGCAAATAGAGAACAATACTAATTGAACTGGGGGATTGTACCCCTCACAAAAGATTAATCAAGTAGGAGATGTTTCCTACTTCTCGGTGGTGCATGCCAAAAAATGAATGTATGAGAGCTTCCGGGAGGATTTTTCTTTGACAGAATATCAATGCACCTAAAACTTTTTCTAAGTGCGTGAAATAACTCCACATTCCAGTTTTCATAAAAGCAGGTGGTGAGTGTCCTCAACTTCAAGACGCAACTGATGTGTGGGTCCTCGATCCTTGAACAAAATGTTGACAACTTCTAGGGAGTTTGAAAAAACTTAGATGTCCTTTAACTACATAAGATGGCATACTTTCAACCCAATTTGGATTGTCAAAACCTCAACTGGAACTAGTAAAAATTGATATTATACCTACAGATTGTCAAAACCTCAACTGCTAAAATCCACAGGAAAATCCGCAGAAATAAATAATTTTTCTTGTAGTGTGCAGTTACAGGGACATGCTCAAACGACCTCTGAAACCCCAATATCCAGCGACTCTGATCATCCCTAATGAGTCCGCCACACACAGCCTACAAATATAACAAGTTAGATTATTTTAACCTCAATTAGCTAATGATTCATCTAAAACAATTCAAATCTTATTTTGCTTTTAGAAAAAATAAACCTCTTAATCTTATTTGACTGAGATTATGTTTTTTTCCCAAAAAGAGCTGTCTTACAAAATAAAATATCCAATGCTTCAAATGAATCATCAACGAACTATAATTAAAATAAAACGGGTTGTTGTATTTTTATTAGATAGAATTGAGATGTCATAACACTTCTACAATAGGTAGATATTTGTTATGATAGTATTGTTCTACATGTTTTCTTACCTATCCATGCTTATTTGTAGTTTAATTTTTAACTAACTAATCTCATTGACAGCTCACTAATCTTGGTTCTACCAATGCAATCTGTAAACAAGCAAATCGTCAAAGCTGTACATAGCTTTTGGTATTAGGTTTAACACATGGCATTTAATGTGTGTGTGCGTGTCTCTAGTTTAATGTTCACAATAAAACTTTTTTTTATTTGGTTTCATTAGTTATAACCCACCTGGAATATCAAATTGCAATTAACCCAACATCAATACATCTCGCAACAAAAAAGAAGGGTGAGAACGGCGGGAAGGTGACGGTGAAGAAGAGATCGGAGGGTCGACCGATAAAAAATGGCGACGGAGGGTAAACCTGTGGTACAGTCAATGCAGTTTTATCGGTAGAAATGGCTGTCTGAAAAATGCATGATGAGAAGAGATGAAATAGAAAGTTGCACACGACATCTTCAAAATAAAAATGGTACTTTTTCTTTAGACTTATTTTCCTCACCTATTCTTGTATTATAGAATATAAGTTGAGTTTACTGACGAATTTTTTTAGGATACGATGAACACCCTTAAATAGGATTGCACTTTCAATATTCAAGCTAAAATAGCTTTTACAAAATGATGGTTTGACTTTTTCTATATGTGTATGTTTGATATTAGTGTATGTCTTGTATGTCTCCAAGTGGAGTGATGATGAGGATATTTATAAAGTATGAAGTGATGTTATGGAGCAATACCTCTTCAATAAAAGTCATGAAACCAACATAATTAAGTTACTAATTTATTTAAAATAATTTTTGTATAAAGAGTTGTATCTTTATAGCATGTAGGGTTTTCTTAAAATAATTTTTGTATAAAGAGTTGTAATACTACTAGTAACTAAAGACACATGATTTTGGTGACTTAGCGTTATAATTCATACACAACCATTCACATAAATTTGTTAATTTATATGAACATGACTTTAATTTGAAAAACCACCCCTCTTCATTTTAAAAATATTCCAATAATTTTCAATACACATACTCTAATATAGATATTTTAATTTAATCACACTTAAAATATAGCTCAGTTTTGAGTAAATTCTTAAAAAAGTTATTATTGGGATTATATTCTTAAAAAAATTTATTTGGCATTAATTTCAATACCGTAAAAATATGATTATTTGGCATTTTAGTCAACGTATGCCACATGAGACACAAAAATGAAGCCAAACCGTGGCAGAGCCAAAATTAAAGAATCAAAGTATGAGTGAAAGCGACTCTCCTTGTTTGTTATTCGAGACTTTTATGTTTAAGCCTTGAAGCATTTTTTTTTTCCCACTAGGATCAATATTTATTGGTAGACCTCATCTTGAAAAACCATTTAATAATTTAATATTCCATTTTCTACATTTTTATTATTATCACTATCATCATCATTATTTGCGTGTCAGAGGAAGAGGTTTGACCATGAAAAATCAATCAATCAATTACTGTGATACGTTTATAATTAATGACCCGCCACCAAGTTTATATGCAAAGAATTAAAGCTTCCTCTTCAGCATGAATTTATATCCATATTCCATAAATGGCATTGGCACCATCATCAGGTCTTTCCTTCACAGTGCGTCGGCGTCAGCCAGAGCTGGTGGCTCCGGCAAAGGCGACGCCACGTGAGGTGAAGCTTTTGTCGGACATCGACGACCAAGGGATCCTTCGGGTCCAAATTCCAGTGATCCAGTTCTATCGTGACGATCCTTCGATGAGAGGAAGAGATCCTGTCGAGATCATCAGAAAAGCTTTGGCCAAGACTCTGGTGTTCCACTATCCCTTGGCCGGCAGGCTACGGGAAGGGCCTAACGGGAAGCTCATGGTGGACTGTACCGGCGACGGCGTCGTTTTCATCGAGGCCGATGCCGACGTCACTTTTGAGGAATTTGGTGATCTTCATCCTCCATTTCCCTGCTTTGAAAAGCTCCTCTACGATGTCCCAGGAACTTCAGATATTCTCAACACCCCTCTCCTTCTTATCCAGGTACCTTCTCCTTTTATGGAAAACTAAATATCAGATCAAAGTACATGTATACGCGCGCACACACATATATTGATACCCTTTAATGTTTTCACATTGCATGTCTTTAATTTTCCAGCTACGTACTTAGATCTGCGCAGAAACTTTTCAGATCAGAACTTCGCTGCACTTTTTATAACATAAAAAAGAAAAAGGCTATGATGCAAGGTCAAAATATCAATTTTAAAATCCTACAAAGTATATATATGTGCTTAGTATATACATTTTTTTTCTATACTCCATTTGGTCTAATTGTAGGAGTTACAACTATTTGTTTTGGTTATATCATATTTTTGTTAATTTAATAATATAACACCTTATCAGTCCATTATTCTTATCATTTGCAGACCGTTTAAAATATTTGGCATATATGTATTTCTCTTTCTGCTTGATACAATACATAAGATCTAATAAAATTTGGTTTCGAGAAACAGAAAGCTCAAGACACTAAGTATTTGGATTAACTTTTAAAAAAATAGATTATATCTCGTTTTGTATAAAAATGATTTTAGATAATAAACTTTAAAAATTAGCTTCTGAAAAAACTGAAAAGAATAGCTTTATGAAAATATATGATTTTCACCTTTAAACCAATGTTTTGAAGGATAAAAGTTATTTTGGAGAATTTGAGAATGCTTATCTGACTCATACAAAATCATGATTTTGAGGGTTTAGAACTATTCTGAATTTTGGTGGGATGTTTTTCTAGTCTATTTTTTTTTTTGAAACCATAGCTTGAAATCTAGGTAAGTTATTTGTCATTGCTTCCGAGAAATAACTCTATTTTATGCAGTTATTGATACAACTTTTGATGTAATCCCTTCTATCATAATACATCTCATATTAAAAATCATTAAGAATAAGAGGGAATGTAATACTGAGTTTAAAATTTTTCATTTAATTATGTATAAAATATGAAGTTTATACCGTTCTGAGACTAAGTTAATGACTTAAAAGCAACTCTTGTTAGTTGTACTTGAGTTGCCAAATTCAATTCAATTAATACTATATATTCTCTTCATGAATTGTTTTGAGGGGGAAAAAAAAAGAACATCGACAAGTCTTCAAATCTACAGGTAACTCGCATGAAATGCGGTGGTTTTATTTTCGCTATCCGCTTAAATCACACCATGTGCGATGCAATTGGTGAGGTTCAATTTATGAGTGCGTTAGCAGAAATCGCTCGTGGTACTCATCAGCCTTCGACTCCACCAGTATGGCAAAGAGAGCTTCTGAATGCAAGAGATCCACCACGCGTAACTTGCATGCATGGTGACTACGAAGAAGTAGTCTCTGAGGCCAAAAGAACTGTTGTCCCTACAAACAACATGGTTTATCGTTCTTTCTTCTTTGGACCTAATGAAATTTCTTCGATTCGCTCTCAAATCTCTTATCATCTTCGTGGATCTTCTTCTAATTTTGAAATCATCACTGCATTCTTATGGCGGTGCCGTACAATGGCTCTGCAACTTAAAGATGACGATAGAGTTCGTATAAGGTATGCAGTGGATGCTCGTTCCAAATTCAACCCTCCTCTGCCGAAAGGTTATTATGGCAACGCAATTGTCCTTCCAATGGCCGCGACCACAGCCGGGCAACTATGTCGGAACCAATTGGGTTACGCTTTAGAGATAGTGAAGAAACTGAAAGGTGAAGTGACTGAGGAGTACATGCACTCTTTTGCTGATTTCATGGCAAGTAATGGACGACCTCCTTTCAAGACCGACGGGTTATGGTGTGTTTCGGATGTGACCCGAGCCAGATTCTGCGATGTTGATTTTGGGTGGGGGAAGGCAGTGTTTGGGGGTCCACCCAATGCAATGGGAGCAGGAAGCTTTTATATACCTTATAAGAATGCTCAAGGACAAGAAGGTTTAGTGGTACCTTTCTGTTTACCTGGTGAAGCCATGGAGAGATTTGTGAAAGAGTTAGATAGAATGCTCAAGCCAAGATTGATATCTTCTTCCTTATAAAGTGGATCTTCTATAATATATGTGAATGTAAAACCTTGTTTTAAGACTTTTGGTTGGCGTGAAACAATAATATATTTAGTCCGTGTAATTTCTTTATTCTCTTGTTTCACTCGTATTACAACAAATTTAAGGGTTTTTTTAAGGGATCACACTTAATTTTGGCAAACACTAACAGTTGTAATCGATCTAAAGATATTTTTAATTAGTAAAAGTTTAAAAAATTTTGTTAATAATTTAATGTGTTGATGTGGGCTTGTTTACAACAACATTTGCAAAAGTTAAACGCACGTTTAACAATGTTTTTTCACAAAATGAGGTAATCTCCTCCACATATTTATATCGCATTGCATAAAAGTACTTCTCTATCGCATTCTTAAACGGGTATGTGTATGGTATACATACCAAGACTTCAAAGCTTGAGCTAAAGGAAGGAGCGAGCTCATGTTTGCTGATGACAATGGGTCCACTCAAGTAAATGCGATTGAAATTTGGCAATTTAATCTCCCTGCAAGTGAGTTAAACACTGTTAATGTTAAGAATTAAAACTTCCAGGAAATTTTGTTACTTATCAATCTGACATGACAATTTGCATTAGTTACTTATCAATCTTTGGTGTTCTACCATCCGTTCGCTGATGTTGATGTCACACCCCGATGAATCTGATCTTCTTCCGTTTCTTTGACCATGCTTTTTTAAAAAAACAACAAGAAGAAAAGGTGACGTGTGGAATTGGGGAGAGGGGTTGATGGCTTAGTAAAAGAAAAGAAAAGAGAGGAGAAAGAGGAAAAAAAAAAGGGAAAGGTAGCTTGCGTGCACGGAATGGATTCAAAGGGAGAGGGAGATTGTGTGTAGTATTAGGTAAATGTTAAAAAAAATAGACGAGCGCCAATACAGGAGGATGGGGTATTGTAGATACCCCAACCCATTTGCTTGATGGGAATAGAGGATGAGCGAGATAGACAGAAAAGAGAGTGGGGGGCATTGGAGAGAGATAAGAGAGGGATGTGTTTTCAATTTCAACGTTCTACTCCTGAAATTATTTAGATAAGTAAAACGGTTTACTTTTATTAAAGTTCTTTTATGAAAGTTGTTCCAGATGTTTTGCTATTTTTAATGGTAGAAATATCATGTTTATTAGAGAATATTTTGGAATTTAGATTTTTGTCCAATTTGAGTTTTATTAGTAAAAGACCATAAAATTGTAGATATATTTTTATAATTATGATGGTAGATTTATTTATCTGTTATCTTGAGTATTTTAGAAATTTATTTATATATAAAAAGATATAGTTTTGATATAAATGATATTTTAAGTAAATAGAGGATGATTAAATAGTTAGATTAATCTAAAGGGGATTTCTTATTTTGTTGTGTTTTTAAAATATATACAAATATATATCCGTATATATAAAAATATTTATATATATTTATTATAAAAAGTTTATAAATAAAATTCTAGTCGGTATCTTTCCTTATGAAAAATTTGTTTAAATAAACTCAAGACTTTTAAGCAATGATTTTTACCACCAAGATTAGTTGTAAACTAATGTGTATTTTTACCACCAAGATTAGTTGTAAACTAATGTGTAATAATATTTAATTTTATAGATTAATTATCGAAAATTGTTGGGATTGGGCGAGGATTACCATTGTGGTAATATTTTCATGCTTGGCGAGAGGTAACCACTTTCCTCTCTTTGTGCATACTTGTAAAATATTTGTAAGTGATTTTAAATATTTTTTATTATAAAAAGTGACATTGATATTTGATTTGGACAATGAAATTATCTTGTAGGACCTATTTTCCGTTAAAAAATAATGTGTTATTTATATGATAGTATTGTTTCATATAGTTGGAAATATTGTATTAAGAACTTACCAAATTAATAATGGTACATAATAAGTTATATTATCATTTGTTGATATGAGAGGGGTTGGTCGATGTTAATTTGATGGGAGATTATTTTAGAGGAAATAAGTAGGTGAATTTCTTGTATAAGAAGAGGAAAGGTGGTAGACTACCAAGTGTACACTAGTTAATTAGTCCTTTGATCCATTTGTAGTTAGTAGGGCAATGAAATCCCACTATTATAATAGAGGAGGAACCCATGGTCCAGTCTTGTGCTCTATGGATTTAGCAAATCCATATTATTTGATTGGTAAGTTTGTTGAGTTAATTACTAGCCACATGGGATTGTATTAACCCATGGGTTCAGTAAGAGGAAATATCTTGGAGGAAATAAGGGTGGTTTGAGAAATAAATCTTTATGCACTGATTTTTGTGTAACTTTGTGATGATATAAACATGATATAATAATGTCAGAAATATGTATGTGTATATATATGTTGACTAACTGACTTTTTATTATAATGTTATATTTAATGTGACTATCCCACTTGACACATCATGGGCACTTACTAGTATACCCAATGATTTGTGGTTGTGAGACTTTTGTTGAAACAAAATTAAGAAAATAAATTTAATAATCCACTATCTCAACTTAGAGACAACTCAATGCCGTCCAAACATTAACAGTACCATTCACAATTGGAACTTCTCACATAAGAAAACCATTGTTATCAAAATATCCTCATTGAGGTGACATATGCCCAATTTATAAACTACCATTAGCAGCGATACATTAACATCCAAAATAAACAAAATAATATGAAGAGTATGCATAGCTTAAATATATGGCAATATATTCATCTTCTACATAAATGTCTCAAAAAAGAGAATGCCCTACAAAAGGCTGACACAATACCATACTTCCGGCTCTTTACCTTCCTATCTACCAGTACTGGAATCCTCTCTTGAAAATATTGAAACCACTGGATGAGACATAAAGTTCCAATAACCAACATATAATTTATCAGATATTCAGATAGGGTTAGAAGAGGTAAAGTAAGGATAAATTCATTTAAAAGTATATTGACAACATTTGTAAACCAAAAGAGTATTTGATCATCAAATAGATACCAAACATAATAATATGTTATAGACAGAGAAGTTAGTAGAATAACAAAGTTCCAATTGAATAAATTAGTAACCAAAAGTATACCAACCCAGCACAATACAATTTATACACAATTCCCTTAACCAAAACTCCTCCTTGTATCACCTGATGTGGACTCTAATCGATAATGATAGAAGACTTGGCTAGAGTCAACCATCAATATGAGGTTAATGAGCCCGTTTCCTAGCTGCTAACAACTAGGTCCAAGACTAGAATGTATCAACAAATTTTCACCATGAGATTCCTGAGGGAATAATAAAGTGTAGAGATAAATTTTATATCCCTCCAAAGCCTACTCTGAGATAATGATTGCTTAATGAAACTCATAAGAATAGGTACACTATCCATCCATGAATGACGAAGAGATCTTGTGAAGTGAAACAACTGTTTTGGATGGCCTGAGATGAAAAGGAGACACCACTGATGATGTGACGAGATGTCTCATCTGTCTGAGAATGGAGACAGAGTAACAAAAGCCACTAGGGATGTTGTGACCTTCGTCGATTCCAGAAGGGAAGTGGAATAGTGTTGTAATGGATGGTGTTATGATGGAAGTCAATGTGAAAATGCTATAAAAGATGGATGCTAATGCCAGTTGGATAATCGAGGATCGATTGATGGAATTGGTATATTTCTGGCAACATAAACAAAAGTGGTCATTAAAGAATAATTTAGCCACTCGAAGATATATCGAGAACATGGAAATTGAAGTTGAAAGGGAGCTGGAATGAGTAATTGTCATTAACTGACCGTGGCTATAGCAACAGCTATCATTCTAATATCCAAGTAATGTTTTATAAGGCCTAATATGGCAGGAGATGTAGATCTCCATTATGTTAAATAGAGCTTAAATTAGAAAGTTCAGTATGAAGTATATTGGACCTATAAGCTACTGGTGGACTCTACCCCCAAGTTTAGGCATAATCATAATATCCTTCACATTTCCCAATTAAGAAAGGATAATTCGGATCTGATATATATACTGGTTATCAAAGGTAATTAGGAAGGGATGATACCTGATGGAGGTTACATGGGAATTATATGAGGTGTGTAAATTTCAAGGACGAAATTTATTTTAAGGGGGAGAGAAATGTAATATCCGCATATTTCGGTAATTGCAAATGAAGATTAAACCAATAGTAATGGGTTGAGTTAATGCCCATGGATATGGAAATATAAAAAGGAAAATGCCTCTAGACAAGAAAGATTATGATTGACTAGATCCCTAGTCTTAAGGATTTTAAGTAAGAATGACCCAAGGGTAAAATGGTCATTTGGCTAAATGACAAGAGTAAAATAGTCATTTTGATTAAAAAGGTCTAGGACATGAAATGTCATCAAATAATAAGGATATTTTGGTAATTTTGTCAAAAGTCAACAAAAAGTCAAAGTGATCAAAAAGTGAAAGTTGACCAAAAATGTCAAAGTCAACCAAGGGAAAGGTTGGAATTAAGAAATAGTAGAAAAAGTGATGGCATTTTGGAAATTATGGTAAAAGTAGAAAATGTAGAGGCATTTTCATAAATAAGTGGTAAATAAAGGATTTTGGAGTTAAGGATGATCGATAAATAATTATTTGAGGTAGTAGGAGTCCTCAAATGCCGGAGACCCAAACTGAGAAAAGTTTAGTAGGATTATAGAGTAATTAATAAAATTATTAACTGGTATCTGGTGCGTGCAGTTTCGTTGTACGGAGAACAACAGTGCCCAAAAAGGTATTTTCATAGATAATTAATTACGGAAAATTCGGGAAGAATTTTGAGGAACGGAAAAGAGCTTGAGAATTAGGGAAAAATATATAATTTTTCCATGTCTTTAAGTCAAATTGGCCTCCGGAAGCCCGTTTTACGGTGTTGCACGCAAATCGAGGAGTTCCGACGAGTTACGAGGAAAACCCGGGGATGCTTTGGGCTAAGACATGATGCCACCTAGGCAAGGAGGCCTAGGGAATGGCGCCACATGAGAGAGAAAGTCCCCCAAAAAGTAAAAAGGTAAGTACCCGGATAAAGGTTACTTTACAGAAATGCGTGCCACCGGATCAAGTAACTGGACAGGATGGATCTAGTCAGCCCAACTAAGTCATGAATGTGGTGGTTGAGAGTAATTATGACACCTTTTTCACCCTCCACATGAGCTTGACACTTGGCATAATCTCCTCCATTCAAGAGACAAACTTGGGGACCAAGTTTTAATCCCATCCATTCATTATTCCAAGAGACATTTTAAGTAATTAATTCACCCCATTTGCTCCCAAAACCGTGCACTTCCCTCTCTCTTCATGGTCTGCAATTTCTCTCCCTCCCAAGCTCCCAAAAAACGCCATCCTTGCTCTCAAGAGAAGGAAGAAGAGCTACACACACAAGGTAAGCTCACAACCACCCAAAACAACATCTTTTCTTGTAACTCACAACCTCTTTCACCTTTCTAATGGTTTGATTTCTTGAATGAGTCTCTCTTTTTGAAGATGAGAGGCAATGATCTCAAAAGGTGAAAATGGAAAATGAGAGGTTTTTAAAGAAACAAAAGGTTACAAGCTCTCCTTTAAAGTAGTAAAGAGTGTTGATGTTGGTTGTTGTTGGGAGTTGTTGTTGTAACTTTGGAAACCCTAAGTTTATGGGGAGATGCTGTCCATTTGAGGTTTTGGAAAGGGAAAATGTGCTTGAGTATTTTGGTGCTTGAATCATGATTTGGAAGCAAGAATACACAAGTATTCATAAGCAAAAGTTGAAAAATCCAAACCCTCCCTCTTTGTTCTGTTTTTCGGAAAAATCAAAAGAAATAGAGGGAGTAGGATTTTGATGATTCTAATGCTTCCAATGGCTTTAGAAGGCAATTTTGTGTAAGGTAAAAGTAAGAAAAGAATTTTGGAATTATTGGAAAGCAAAAGAACAAATTTCCAAAGTTTTTAGGCTTGTAAGAGCAATATGTGAATATTGCGTTTTTTATTATTTTTCTTGGCCTTGATTGGTGGCTGGAAATTTATGTGAATGTCAATATATGATTCTTAGGAAGTCAAGAGCCCAAAGAACTCATTGGGAAAGTCCATCAAGAGAGGATTTAAGTTCAAAGGAATTAAGAGAAAAAGGTAGCAAAACCCTCTAACCTTAAGCTTTATAGCTTTTGAAATGTACTAAGTTATGCAAGACTTGTTTAGAAAATTATGATGATGAAAGTGTGCAAATGTGCTATTGTTTGCTATGGCCATATGCATTTGATTGTTACATGTTGCACTTTTATGAATTCACACTTATATAAAAGATTGTCATGCTATTTTTATGATTGTGTTTGAAAATTTTGCTATTGGGATTCCCAAATCTCATCCCCCAACTAACCATGTAGGTGGAAGCTCAAGCAAGGGTAAGAATGAGATTATTGATGGTCGAAGATATTATGTTTGCTTGAGGAATTTTGTGTAAATATGTTGATGGTTGGCCATCTATTTTGCAAGTTGTTTAAGTTGTAAACTATAAACCCCTATGTGAAGAAGCAAGTGAATATGTGATGATGCATGCATGAAAATGGACTAAATAAGCTAAAGGATGATAAAGAAGTAATCATGCATGATAGGGGTTTGGTTATGAACCAAAAAGAGGTTTTGGTAATTTTTAAGAGAAGTTGGATTTCAAAACAAATGGGTTCCAAAGGCCATGGAAACTGACCTGTTTCCAACGTTAATGAAAAATAGAAAACGAGCTCCAAATGAGATAAAACTTTCTAGTCAGAAACTAAACATCCTAAGCTTTAAAATGATATAAAGTTTGTGAAATTTGGATGTGTATTTTGAGAGATATGATTTTCCAAAGATTGAGGTAAAATCTGGAAAAACTGTCAGTGACCATTTGGACATTGCCACGGTTTTTGAATAAACTGATTCAAATGGGCAAGAATTGGAGCCAATGAGTATTTTCCCCATATATTTCACTTAATAAGAAAAATTTAGAAATTTGAACCACTCAATTTAGAGTTTTCTAGAATTAATTATGATTTTTCCAAGTTGGGCCAGGAATCTGGAAAAGTGACCGTGAACAGTACCATCGTTTTATCTAACGTTTTTGAAAATTTCAAGTTTACATAAAAAAACCCAATTTAAGTTATCCAAGGCCCAAGAGTGGTTCAAAAAGTGATCTAATATAAGGTAATAGGGGGAAAATATGAGGTGTTACACTTGATGGTATCAGAGCCCAAGGTTTTGGCTTATGGGCCCACAGTGAAAGTTTTGGGCATTCATATTGCATTAATGTTGTATGGATGTGTGTTAATGTGATGTATGAATGAACGTGTTTAGTGCTTTATTGGTTGTGGCTTAATCTTGAGTAATTGATGAATTCATTTATGTTTTGAAATGAATAAATGCGAATAGCCAAGCATGAGTAGTGATAGCACTAAGATAACACAAACCCTTGATCCTGAGTATGAGGATTATGATACGTATACCCCGAAGGCGAGTTTACACTCCGAACCGTCAGTCAATGATGATGATCCTCGTGAGACAGAGGAGCTCGTTAAAGAGGAAGATAATCCACAAGCTGAGACGGGTATGTTGAAGGAGAAGCGCTTAGGGAAGAAAAGGGTGATAGATGATTATGGGGTGATAAAACCAATTGTTACCAAGCCGATGAACCGGAAGAGATGCCGGTATCGGAGAAAGAAGCAAAGTATGGCTCAGACAGCCATTGAAAGAATCTTTTATGATTAAGCCAGAGAGGCTAATCATATCAGTAATAGTAGAGGATCCAGAAACGGGAAGAGAATCCCGAATATACATTTACACAACAATTCTACAACAAACACCCGTATTTCCCCATAAAGCTACTATCACCTATCTCCATTTTCACCATACAAATATCAATCACTCTAAAGCACCATTAGAATATACATTTACGCATATGAACATAAAATTTCACTTCCCATGAGCTTATCAACCAATGCAAGCTTTTGATTCAAGAAAAAAAAATCAGTTCATGCTGATAAAAAAATTAGATTCAGCAATAAAACCCTTTTTTCAACAAGAACAACATACACAGCAACATATCCCCATTCCACACTTCAAGCATTATACAAATGAATTCAAACCATTCAAATAAGCTGCCTTAGGTGCAAGATTCAGATTTTATCTGTTAAAATATCAGGTATTCAAAATTTCCCTTAAATTCCTCCTTTGGTTCAGATGATGCATTTTGCTTCCCATATCCTTGTGTCTATCTTTCTCTCATCCAGACTTGATGACTGACCTACAAAAACGAAAGATCAACTATAAACCACCAAAACTTACTTAAATTACCTAAAAAAAATCAAAGGATATATTTTAGAGCTTGGGATGCCTCCCAATTAGCGCTTGGTTTATAGTCCTCATGCGAACTCCTCTTTGCTTTATGATGAATCAAATAAGGGTAAGGCGAATGTTTGACAGTCCACCTCACCATCCCATTAATGCTTCAATCTTTGCTTGTTAGCTTTGAGTCTTTCTCCATAATTGCCTTCGAGTTCAACTACACGACGATCAAGCAGGTGGACCATAGTGAATGGACCAAACAATATGGATTTAAGCTTTCTTGGAAACAGCCTCAACTTGGAATTATACAAGAGTACGTTTTGGCCCAGCTCAAAAGTCTCAAACATAATTTTCTTGTCATGCCACCTCTTTGTTTTCTCCTTGTATAACTTAGAGCTTTCATAAGCATTAAACCACAAATCCTTTAATTCCTTTAATTGTAGTAGTCTCTTTCCACCCCAGCTTTGGTATCAAAATTGAGCTTTTTGATAGCCCAATATGCATTATGCCCCAACTCTATAGTAGATGGCAAGCTTTTCAGAACACTAATTGATATGGAGACATAATACATCATCAAGTTTGATGGATCAATATTTTCTCGTTACCCCTATGTCTTCTCAAGTATCTTCTTGATCTCTCGATTAGAAGTTTTGACTGGACCATTTGTTTGAGGATGGTAGGGTAGAGCAACCTTATGTTTGACACCATACTTCTTCAAGAGAGTTTGAAACTGATTGTTGCAAGAGTGAGTACCATCATCACTCACAATAGCCCGAGGAGTTCCAAAACAGGTGAAAATATGTTTCTTCAAGAATTTCACCACCACTTTTGCATCGTTAGGAGGAAAAATAGCTACTTCAGCCTATTTATATACATAATCAATTGCCACAAGGATATACTGATTATTGAAGGATTTGGGAAATAGTCCCATGAAATCTATGGCCCAACATCAAAGAGCTCCACTTCAAACATGTTGTTGAGAGGCATTTCATTCCTTTTACACTAGTAAAAAATTGTAATATACTTGCGGATTTTTCTTACGAAAAAAATTCGCAGGTATTTTTTCTGCATATTTTTAAATCTGTAGGTAATTTTTTCTGCGGATTATGAAATACTAAATTTTTTTAAAAAAATTACCTGTGGATTTAAAATCCATAGGTAAAATTTGAAAAAAATTACCTGCTGATTTTAAATCCGCAGAAAATATTAAATTTTTAAAAAAAGAATTTGAGAAAAATACCTGCGGATTTTAAATCGCAAGTAACTTTTCCTGAAAATATTAAATTTTAAAAATATTTAAAAAAATACCTGCGGATTAAAAATCCGCAAAAAAACTTCTTAAGTTAAATTTTTTAATAATCTTTTTTAAAAAATTCAAAAGTTACTAAAAAAATACCTGCGGATTAAATCGGCAGGTACCATGCCTGCGGAATTTTAAAGGGAAATGCATCCTTTTTTAGTACACCCCTCAGCTAGAGCCGGTAATACGGGTAAAACCCGTGGGCTAAACCCGCCCAACCCATAACCGTGGTGGGTTGGGTTGTGAAAATTGAAGCCCGTTTTGATACGGATATTTTAGCCCGAACCCATATGGGCTAAACCCGTGACGGGCTAACCCGCCGGGCTGGCAGGTAGCCCATTTTTTTTTTATAAAACCATGCTGTTGTGTGTTGCCGCGTTGGGCCGTTGGCTGTTGTTCAGACTTCAGACGTCCAGTCTGCACCGAAGCTCGAAAGAGTCCAGCCCACAGCGCAGCCCAGTCCAGCCTCCAGCCTCCGTCTAATGCATTGGTTGTTCACTCTTGTTCGATTTGGGGGCATTTGGCGATCTCGAAGACTCGAACTCTCTCTCGGTTAAGGTTAGGGTTTTTGTTTCAGAGAGTGCAAACTGCAGTCTGCAAAGCTCTTCCCTCTTCGGCCATACAGCTCACTAGCTCAGAGTGACGGTCTCGATCTGACGCTCTCGCTGTCTCGCTCTGAAGCTCTTCCCTCTCGCTGACGCTCTCCCTCTTCGATTTCATTCAGGTAGTGCTTTAGCGCATGGATTAATTCATTAATTCCTTTGTTTCTGAAGTGCTTAAAGCCTTAAACTAAGAAATAGTGAATGTGCTTATGTGCATGGTCTGTTTCTCCTTTATTTATTTTTTGAGTGGATCTCTGCTTGCTTGAAAGTGAAACTGATTGCTTGAAGTTCTTCGTCACCGACTTGTTTCTAGTTCAGTTTCAGAATTCTCAGGAGTCAGGATAGCTTTCTCAAGTCAAGATCATGGATTTTGCAA
>JANTPZ010032110.1:0-15000 GCA_025593235.1 Vachellia pachyceras
ATAATATTACAGTCTCATTGATAAAGTTCAATAACAATTTTTTGAAATAATAAATATTTTTAATTTAAAAATTTAATGAAGACAGAGATGCACTATAGATTTTAATTTTCAGTCCACCCACAAAAGATGACCTGTTTGAATTGGAGACTTGTAACTGAAATGAAAGTCAGTGTAAGGGTAAGTTATGACAAAATCATAGTAACATTGTAATTTGTAAATTCCTGAGACCTTTTTACCACTTTTAAGGAAGATCCTCGTCTCATGCCACGTGGAGGCAGAGCATCTACCTCTCTTTTCTGTTTGCAGCCACACTCTGCCGCACAGCACGCAAAGCTCATTTAATTAATTAATCAGTTTAATTAAATCGATCCCACATCATTAGCTTAACTGTATTTAATTAATGTAATTCTCTAATAATACAAAAGGACAACTCTGTCATGTCCCATAATGCATAGATTCTCCTGGTCACATGCCCAATTTCAAGGGTGTTACGGTCTTTTCAAATACTTTATCTTTTAGCAAAATATCACTATCCCCCTGGTCGTCAGTCGTCACCACCCCCACCGTCACCTTGCTTATTTCTTCCATACCCCTAAATTATTCGATATTTGTCCATTTGAATGTATTTATTAATTCTAATTTTGTTCTTTTACCCCTTATGTTTTTGGCCTGTATCAACTAATTTTAATTTAAACATTACGATGGATTTAGTAGAATTTGATGTATTTTTATACATAGAAAATACTGATATCTTATTGAGTTTCTCGGATGAAATTGGTATTGGTGCTTCAATTTTTATTAATATTTTATATTTTGATGTGTTTTTCTTGTTTATTATAAACCATGAGAGCGTTGGGTGGTAGAATGAATTATAGTAATAATATTTGTTTATCTATTTAAAATGCAAAAAGGAATTAAGAAACATAATTACAACGAAACAAAACTCGGAAAGATTTTTGTTTGAGGGAATTTTCTGAACTGTTTGGCGCGTACATAAATAAACCAACAAACCCAAGGACCAATAAAAGAGGCTTCTCACCTTACACCAGAAAGAGGCTTCGCTCGGAGTAAATCGTAGGAGGAAGAAAGATCAAAATCAAAACCAAAATAAAATGCTACGAAACTGAAAGTGAGCGAGTGAGAGAAACTAGAGAGAGAAGTGACCAAACTAGAAACAGAGACGCAGTCTCTGTGTGTGTATCTGTGTGTGAGAGGGGGGTGTGTGTGTGGGGGTGGGGGGGAGAGAGGGCAGAGGGAGGGGGTCGAACCCCATATGCTGCAACCCATTTTTCTCTCTCTACTTTCTCGTTCTGAAACACGGCAATCTATCTGATCGGAGCCTAGCATTCTCAGTTTAACGTTTCGAAACTCTCAGATTCCTGTGGAATTAGCTCCCTCTCCGGTTGGTCTTGTCTGTTTGGTCCGTGCAATGGAGCGGTACGGCCTGGCCAGTGAAGGGTCGCAGTCTGATCCGTCACCGGAGTGGACCGGAACGGGAGGCGAGACGGGGCTCGAAGGTCAGTCTATCTGTCCCTACATTCTAAATTTCGCCCTCTTTTTGGCGAAATTTTGGGTATTGCTTTTGCGATTTGTGGTTTTTGCAGAATGTGGAGTGTCATTAATTGGGATTGATCTCGATTTTGCAAATGCTGAGTCAGTGTGGCGATTGGAATTGGGTGGCGGTGAATCGTACCCGCAACGGCCCGATGAGGCTGATTGTATCTACTATTTGAGGACTGGTTTCTGTGGGTACGGCTCGCGATGTCGGTTCAATCATCCCCGAGACCGTGGCGCGGTAAATTTGTTGTAGTTAAATTATTTGCGGGCTTTTTTGAAGGGCTTTGTTTGGTTCCTGATGGCTGATATGACCATTCGATTCTTTGGGTTCAATTTCGTTGATCTAGTCTTTGGGCCCGGGGCTATATATTAGGTTTGAGCTTGCATTTGAGGGGTTGCCATCAAGTATTGTCCGGATATTGATTATTAATTCACTTAACTTATCTGAGTTCAAGATGTATATATTTGATATTCTGATCGAGTGTTTTGATTTGAACATGTACATATGAGTTGATTAGGTTATTGGAGCTGCGAGGACTGGAGGGGAGTACCCAGAACGAGCAGGCCAGCCTGTATGCCAGGTGCTTTATCTAATTCTGCTAATACCTAGAGCATGCTTTCACATTCTAATTCCTTGTTGGTAATTGGTTGAACAGTCATGCATATTTATGTCAAGGATAGAAGGAATTTATGTTTTATTATAGAGTTGATGACTTTCCTTTCCTATTGATAATGTGCTATGATATAAACTGCAGTATTATATGAGGACAGGATCTTGCAAATTTGGTCCGTCCTGCAAGTATCACCATCCCAGGCAGGGAGGAGGCACTGTTAGCCCCGTGTCATTAAATTATTATGGATTTCCATTGCGACCGGTCTGTATTGCTTTACATTTATTGCATAAACTTGTGTCTTTTCTGGAATGTTGGGATCACATTTTCTTATAATGGAGAGACTTTGTTCCAAACCTGAATTTTTATAAATGACAGGGTGAGAAGGAGTGTTCTTATTATGTGAAAACGGGACAATGCAAGTTTGGTGCAACTTGTAAATTCCACCACCCACAGCCTGAAGGAATGCAAATTCCAGCACAAACACTGGTTCCTCCAGTTTCACCTCTACATGTACCAGTACCTTCACCATTATATCCAACTGTACAGCCTCCATCTGGCCCTTCATCATCGCAATATGGTGTAATGGTTGCAACTCCAAGGCCACCTCTGCTACCTGGCTCATTGGTCCATGGTCCCTATGGGCATGTAGTTTTATCTCCAGCTGTAGTCCCTTTTCCAGGTTGGAGTCATTATCAGGTAGGTCAAACTTACTATTTGATTGTTTATTCTAGTTATTCATGCATTTGTTGAAGTCATGGATCACTTGGTGCAGCCTCCTGCAAGCCCCTTGGTTCCCTCAAGTACTCCATCGAATGTTGGGTCGGCACAGCTCTATGGGATAGGCCAGCTACCTTCATCAGTATCAACTTATACTGGACAGTTTCAACCTTCAGGCTCATCATTTGGTCCTTCAGGGGGTAGTCAGAAGGAACACTCGTTTCCAGAAAGACCTGGTCAGCCAGAATGTCAGTATTATATGAAAACAGGGGAGTGTAAATTTGGTCCATCATGTAGATATCATCATCCACCTGAATTAGTTGCTCCAAAAACAAATGTGGTCCTTAGTCATGTGGGCCTTCCTTTGCGCCCGGTAATAATTCATTCTCAACTCTTCTTACAGCCATTCCATGTAATGGATTATGAATGTTCCATTTGTTCTGCTAAAACTTTAGTATTAGCTAATCATTGGAATTTGATGCTAATTGTGAGGTATTGAAAATTGCTTTATTCAGAATTTGAAGCTTTCTTGGCTGGAGTTCCATTTTTTGTTTGATAGCATCATGAAAACAAATTTTATCAGAGGGAGATTTCCATTTGTTGTCCTTTTCTACTAAATTTACATATAATAATTTTGCTTTTTTAGGTCTCGTTTCTTCAAGTGTATTCACCATAAATGCTACAAGTAAACGCTTCCCCCCAAATCTTCCTGCGTGGATTTGTTCGCTGCCAGTACATCAATTATTATGAACTATGGAATGTTGGAACTTTTGCAATGCTTCTCTGACTAGTTTCTTTTTCTCCAGGGAATATTGAAGAGGAGTCCCTGCAACTTTGAATAGAAATATAAAAGGGGATTGCATGCCCTAAATTTCTTTTTGAAGTTTTCTGTCGAGTAAAACCCCCGCTTCTCCTGTTTTCACTTTCTCTAACTACGTGAAATTTACAAGAAAAATAGAGGAACCGATAGAGGGAGTATAAATGGGCATCCATATTCATTAGAGGGCAAAGGAGAAGATCTCCTCTTGGGAGTACCTACATTTAATGCTTTGAGATTGTCAAGATCAAGAGATATTCTTTAATGACCAATTAGGTCATTTTATTCCTTGAATAAAATCCTGCATGATCTAGCTGGACATGCCCCTGCTGCTGATGAATCTTCTGGCATGATCTATGTTCTATTCTGATATGCTTAGTATATGCACATTTCCCATATTTATGGAAAACTTATTCAAAAGCATTGAAGATCTTTTCATTCTCCCCTTATTATTTATATGAAATACATTTCCTCTTTCAGTAGCTTGCCAGTTTTTTGGGATTCATCAACCGTTCTAAAGTATGATTGAGAACATTAGCTAGTCGATGCCATGTCTATGTGCTTGAATAGTTGTTGCCCGTTATGTAGAATGAGTATCACTAACTTAAGCTTATGACTGATTTTATATATGCTTGATATGGTATTATGTTGTGAACTTGATCTGTCCCCATAACATTCTCATCTACGTGATGAATGTCATCCAAAGCATTGCTTCTGCATTACTGCAATGCATAAATCACTATGGCTTCTGTATGGTGTCATTGTTTAATCTATGTGCTATGTTTCTTACTAACATATTTGAAATTGTTCCTGGCTTCATTCGAATGGGATATTGTTTCAAGAAAACCAAGCCTTTGCATCACTTGTAACATGCTATAATAGGTTTTAGGTGTTGTTTTATGCAATTTCTTAATTATGGCGATTTTCTCTTTGATCTTGATTGGACATGTTATACAAGAAATCCGTGTAACTTTTGGATGATTGGACTGATGAACAGATGATCCTAATATCCTTCTGCACGTAAACAGTTGTTGGGGCTAGTAAAATGCCTTAGACTAGACTCACCTTACTTCTTAACAAGTCTCTTATGCCACAAAATCTCTTTGAAAACTCAGTATAACCTTTGCGGATATTTAAAGTATCTAATGATTTGGTTGTGTCATGAAATTGAGATAATCTTATCATTGTTTGTGGTCCTCAAAGATCTCGATTTAGAGTATTACTTCATTTTTTTGTTTCTCTTTTAAGATAATATGGCCATATTAACATCATTGAGTCTTTAAGAGTGGGCTTCAAAGGTTTTCTGTAATGGTAGGGATAACCAGTGAGATTTTTGGAAAACATCAGTGGTAATTCAACCAGTCTCATTACATTTTTCCAAGTCCATGACATGTAGTCAAGAACTATCTGTTGACATACAAATATGCGGATCAAACTACTTTGTTTACTGTGTAATTTGTACATTCTCAGTGCTGAGCCTATGGTATGGGGGAAGTAAGATCATGGATGTTGGAATGCAAAATTTATTTGTTGACAAGTATAATCATATTATGGTATACTAGTGTGAAGTAACCTCTTGGATCTGGAGATGCACTTGGGGTAGAATTGAGGATGAAGATGGGTTGAGAACTATCTCAATCTATATAGGGAAAATGATAAATTAGTAATTATCTGAAGCAGAAAACATCTTTGAGCCTGATGAAATGGTGGCAAAGTTTACCTTTCTGTTGTGGAAGCTAAGATGTGGAAGTTTTTATGGATAAGGTCACAAAAGCAGTGTGATTTGTGGTATTTCTTTTCTTTCTTCCCTTTCAAACAGCACGAGTCTAAGCTGATTTTATTTAACATTGCATCAGTGATGTACTTTTTAATCTCTTGCAGTGTTATGGAGTTACCCTTCACATGGTATATACGTCAAAATCTTGTTGAATTAAATTCTGATAATTTATGGATCCATTTTATGGCCCTGAGTTGCTGAGGCCTATAGTAGGAAGAAAGGGAATAAGGCAAAAACCAATGATAAGATAGTCCCTGATGAGGGGTCCAGGATAACTAACTATCTAATGTTGAGAATTGTGTGGGTGGGCTGGAGGAAAGTTGTTGGCATGAGATGGGTGCATGCATTATTAACCGATTGATATAGGTCCATAGGAAGGAAATATCAATGCAATTAGGAGAGACTCTGCCTTTTGTGAGCCAGAGACCTGCCCTTTCTCTTTTCTTGCATTTTTTGCCTTTAGTTTTCATTTCCACCTAGCTTTGAAGCTAATTTTAACTGAGGAAGTATTGCAGCATGTTGTGCTATACATTTCACTTTATTTGCATATTTCTGTGGGCATTGTTTTTCTATTTAGTTTCTCTATCATCATTCAGTTGTTTTTTGTCGTTCTTCAGCAATGACTTTCAATTTCAACACAAGTAATTGATCATATGTATGAGTTGTAAATTCTTGTACATGATCTTCGACTTAATTTCATATTATCTGTGACGTGTAGTCTGTAAACTTTGAAACTTCTGTGTGCGCTACATTTCCTTGCCCTTGTTTTATCCATGGTAGCTCTTTGCTGCTGCTGCTATTTTTTTTTCCTTTTTTTAAAACTTTATCGCTAAATACTTTTAAAGTTGAAGGTGCTGATAGTAATTGGTGATGCAAGATACAGATGTTAATTAGTTGGGTTTAGTTATCTTGGGAATATGGAATGCTTTATTAGTTTGTTGTGTGCCATTTTTTCTGATGTTGGTCTTTAATTATCCAGGGTGCACCTCCTTGCACTCATTATGCACAGCGGGGGGTTTGCAAATTTGGCCCAGCATGCAAATTTGATCATCCTATTGGAGCACTGAGTTATAGTCCGTCTGCTTCCTCCCTAGCTGATATGCCGGTTGCACCTTATCCTGTTGGCTCATCAATTGGTACTCTTGCTCCGTCATCTTCATCATCAGAATTGCGGCCTGAACTCTCATCCGGATCTGGCAAGGAGTCTGCATCATCCAGAATATCTTCGTCAATGAGCACATCAACAGCATCAGTTGGCTTGACCTTGTCATCTGGTGGATCCATTTCTCAATCAACTGCTCAACAATCTGCTGAGAGTTCCAGTCCTTCATCAATCACCAATAGCACCACAAGCAGCTCCGTCCCTCACACCTCTAGTTAAGCAATGTGAATGCATACCTCATTATAACTCCTTTTTATCTCAATTCTTCAACTGGACATCAATTATTTGAAGAGGTCCTGAAATAGGTTTTCTATTTTGAGTTATTCCAGTTCCTCATTCAGTTCTAGGCACACGTCAGCATCAATTATCTTTGTGTCATATAATCTTTTAATGGCCATCTCTTTGATCTTTTGAATAAAACCATGGCCAACCTGGAGATTTTAGCAACCCCATACAACCACCTTTCTTCTGAATAACTTTTAAAAGAATCTGCAAGCCCATTATGCATGTCCATCCAAATCTCCAATTTTTTTGGAGTTTGTTGTACTTATTTATGTCATGGTCTTTTTTAATATTAAGAAGATTCTGGCCCACAGTTTCATTGGCCATGTGTTAATGTCTCTTCACTGAAACCCTTCTCCCCTCCAAATACCAATCCGTTCTTATTCTGGGAACAATTTTCCAACTGTATTTGGGAGCTCCTATTCTCTACTTTTCCCAACCTTTTGACTTGGGTTTACTGTGAAGAGAAGTAATCAGGAGACTACAATGAGGCTTCACATTGCTTATCTTATATGCTTTTTTAGATACACAAATGTTGTGACAAGTGAAATGCTTGAATTGGTACTTAAATTTATTACAAAATACATATATGAAGCAACATTTGAATTAGAACGTTTGAATGTGTAATAATTTTGTCTCCTCATTCTCAGTTCACTTGATCAATCTTTAATGTGAGATCGGGTAATTTTCTGGTGGGAAATTTCTCCTTTCTTTTCTTCCCCTCATGACTGAAAATTTGGTTATGTTTATTGTAAGATGGTCATCTTTGAAAGTAGACACCATACTATGCTTCAATTAAAAGAGTTACATGTCTTTTGAGGAAAAAGGAGCCTATTTGAGCTGTTTCTCACAATTGGGAGGATGGCCACTTCTGTAGCTTTGTGTGGTGTTTGGATTTTGACTCTCAAGTCTGGTGGCTTACAGTGAATATTTGATGAGTGCTGTAGCAGTGGTTAAAATTGGTGTATAGCCTGAAGCAATCTGCATAGCTTGTGCTTGGCTAGTTATAGTGTTAGTGACTCTCTAAAAATGTCAAACTTTAGTGTGTAAATGTCATTTGTGGCTGCATTTGTTGTTTTTAGGTTGGTACAAGAGATGTTAATCAAATAGAACCAACGCATAGAGTATAAAGAACTTGATTTGAACTTTTATGTATGTCTTAAATCTGCAGATGCTTCAATGTTCATACTTTGGCTTCGCTCTTAATAATATGCCCAACAAGGACTAATCCAGGACGATGAGGTTGAGGAATGGATTAACAAATGTGCTGATTTCTCTTGGCAGTACTAGTCGATAAAACAACGATTTATTTAAAAAAAAATTCCTTTTCAGTTGGTACATTATGTATGATGAAGAATGTCTATTAATTTTCTGATCTCTATGAGACTTGTAACCTGCAAGTTTTGATGGCCAGGAAAGGGAAATGAGGTTTAGAAAGCATGCTACTTGTTAATGACTTGGGAGCTTCTCAATAAGTGAAAGGTTGTGGATGTGGTCTTATTTGTAACCTTAATCTATTAGTACTTGCCCTTTAAGTTAAAAAAGAAAATAGAAGAATAAAGCATGCTAAAATACAACTTTTAAAACTCTTGGTTGCAATTTCTTAAGATGTGTGAGTACACATGAACCAAAGGATTAAAATTAAAGTTATAAAGAAAGTTTTCACTTCTAAAATTAAACATTTCTATTGTTGTTTGTGAATGTTAGCCTAATTAACAAGGCTTATAGCCCTACTTCACAAGAATTTAAGTTTAAATTCAACTATTCATATAAGAACCTCGTTACTAGATAATTTAATAGTATCTAAGTAAATGTTCTTTAATCTATAAATTTGAAATTTAGTTTGACCCTTGATAATTTTCTGAATTCAAGTCACTAAACTTTTTACTTCAATTATTTTTTTTATAAATATATTCATTCAATTTTGGTTCATAGGAAAAATTGTTAAAAATTCTACATCTCAAAATTTGTTGCCCAACAGTACCTAAGGACTATGGTCCTTGAGTGAGTGCTACTTTCTTTCAATTGTGTGCAAATGACTTTTGTTTTTTATATGTTGAAGATAGGTTATACCTAATCCTTAAACAAATTTTAGGTACTTTTAGTAATAAACTTTGTAAGGGGGATTTTTTCAGCAATTTTTCCATGTTTATAATTCATGAACATTTCGAACTCTAGCTAAAATTGGGTCCAACAATCTAGTGTTATTGTGAAAAGAAAAAAGAGGAAAAGACAATGGACCAATGAATGAATAGAGAAATAAATAGTGGTCGACAAGGGAAAAGTACAGAGAGCGGCAATCAATTAGAATTGGATGGACAACATATCTTTCTGCGAAGCGTTGCTTCCTGTACCCAAAAAGTCGAGGCAAATACCCCTAAAAGAAGGATTAAACCGTTCCATCAATCTGTTATATATTTTATAATAATATTAGATAAATCACTTCCCCTTTATCAGTTTTGAAAGTGAAATAGCCCATTTTCTCCTAAAATTACACTACTGCTTTCACACATTTTTTTGTAGCTATATTCTTTGCTCTTGTTATGAATTTGTTTGTAGCAAAAATTCTCAAGTTTTCCTGTTACTTCTCTCACATCTGTATTTAAAGTAATTGTGGTCAAATTTTTGCCATGTGACCTCTCTCTCTCACACACACACACACACACATTTGAAAGCATAATATAGACCCACTCAAACTAGGGGGATTTGATTTTCCCCCCTTAAAATCTGATGAGAGCAAAAGAACACATTACGAAAGAGCAAGCGAGTGATTAAATAATTATATAATTTTAGAAGAGGAAAAGGGCTTGCAGATAGACTCAAGTTACAAGAAACTCAAAAAAAAAAAGTACGAGTGCATGCAATGTAATGCTAGAGAGAGCAAAAAGCATGAAGACAAAAGGCACAAACTCAGAACATTGAGTATCCCATATCAACATCTCCAAATGCATATGAAGAAGAAGAAGAAGCAGAAGCAGAAGCATATCGATGATCAGTCATTAGTCCATAGCTTGAACTACTGATCCCAGTACTCCCGAAGAAGCACCCATCTTCTTCAACTCTCATTGGGTTGTTGCTCTTGAATATAGCAGAAAGCTCACTGCAATCACAATCCCATGACATTCCCTGAGAGACTTCATCTGGGTATGAATAAAAATCTGAATTTTCACAGCCCACTGCTGGTATCTTGATGGTGCCTTGTTGTTGAGATTGGCCCTTTTGCTCACTTGAAGCACTGTCATAATTGTTCCTTCTGAGACAGTTATCTGGAACCACACATTCCAAGTATCCTGAGTTAGAATCACTGGAAAACAAGGAAAAGTTCTCAGCTTCAGGCATGCCATTGTTCATCTGGGTAGTTGGAAGATTAGGTTCAAGCTGATGATGATGAAGGTGGGTGGTGGAAATGGAATTAGAAGTATTATTATTAAGATGAGACATATCAGGTACTGCACCACTAGCACTACTCTGATAGGTTGGTAAAAGAGCTTGAACATCTAAAGGAGAAAGAACAGTAGTGTGGAAAGTAGTGTTGTTAGTGTCAGAGTATATAAAATTTGTTCTTGCTTGGCTTCCTTTCATGGACAGAGCAGCTCTGTCATAAGCCAGAGCAGCTTCTTGTGCAGTGTCAAAAGTTCCAAGCCAATGCCTTTCTTTTGTTGTGGGGTCCCTTATTTCTGCAGCATACCTTCCCCAAGGTCTTCTTCTCACACCAAGAAACCTTCCTGGTTCTGAGTGCTTTCTTCTGCCTCTCTTCTCGCCACCACAAGGAGATGTATTTCTCTGAAGAAGAGACAGGACCATCTGGGTCTGGTTTGCTTCATAGCCTTTGAAGCATGGTGATGATGATGAGGAGGAGGAATCTAGGGTTCTAGAGGTGGACATGGCTCCAAAAATGGTGACAGGAGTGAGCAAGAAAAGTGTAGAACACACAGAGACTTGAAGAAGGTTCGGTGAAGTGAAGATGGTTAGGAATGAGAGAGCTCGTGGAGTCTTTTAAAGACTCAGGCTTTGAAGAGCCTTGACCAAAAGTAACTTGGCTCTCAAGGAAATGTAAAATCTTGACAAAAGTAATTTTTTGATCCTATAGCTATAGCTGAGTTGTTTGTAACTGATCCTTAAATTTTGTATGGCACAACTCAACCCTTGTATTTTTAATTAGGTGGAGACTCAATATTAACATTCAGTTTACTACAACTTAGTATTTAAAACGGTAATCCTAAACTTTATAAAATATATAGTTTTATTTTCTAAAATAAAGACATTGATATTTTAAACTATAAAGACTGAATTATATTGAGTTAAAGTTCAGTAGTTAAGTTGTAATCAAATCAAAACTATAAGGAAAAAAATAAATTTTCCTATATTTTTTTTTGAAGTATTGAAGTAAATATTTCAACTTGATAAGAAAACTCAAGCAATTTTTTAGCCTGTGAAAAGATTGGATTATTAAGTTAAGCTTTTTTGAGATCTTTCTTTTTCTTATTTCTATTAAATCCTTAGTTCTTCATCCTAGTTGCTTAAGGAGTTTTAACCAAACAGTGAAAATAAAGATTCCTGTCACTTGTCAAGTACTTTAAATAGGGCTTTCTAACTGCACTTTTGTGTTTTTATTTCTTTGCTGCAGTCACTTTCTTCCTAGTTCCAATGACAATAATCAAATCCAATTTCTATACCCATATCACTAAAAATGTAAATACTATACAATTTTTTAATATTCAAAAGAAAAAATGTGCTCGGATAAGAATAGAAAGAAACATGCTTTCATTTTTCACCTGACAAGTGAATCTTGTATGATATGTAAAACCCTGTTTTTCCAATATTACTGAATAGTTTAAATTGAACTAATTCTAGTGATACAAAAAATTTCTAAATATGGCCTTTTTAACCACCCATTTTAAATATTTGAGCTCAGAATCTTATTTAAAGGATCCATCCTTTTCCATTAACCTAACGACACTAAATTCTCTCTAACCTATTATAAGTTTGTGAATTCGATCCCACTTGCTTTCAAACTATTTTATTTTGCCGATTTATATTAAAAAAACTGTAAGAAATGAGGTGCTTTCACAAATATGCTTTCATGGACACCTCGTAAAATGGATTTATAGTTAAAAACAAGCAATGTAAGTTACGAAAAGATTGAATCAATAATATGAAACTTGGTGAGGTAATTATTACATCATGTGCATGCAAGAAATGCAAGCGAGATTTGTTAATTAATTGAATTGAGGGAATTAATTAACACTATCAGAAAAATGTCATTTAGCAACGGAAAAATCTATCGCTAAGTGACTATTTTTTATCAGAAACTTTATATTTAGCGACGGAAAATATTAGCGACCCTTATTTTAATGACGGAAAATAGCTATTTAGCGACAGATTTTCCATCGCTAAATGACATTTTTCTGGTGTTGTAATTAATTGAATAATGTTCATGCACATATGAGTTCACGTGTGAAGAGGCAAGGCTAAGCAATAAACTACCCAGAAATGTTGACTTGGTAAACTTTGTTGGACTACACTTGGCAATGGCTAATGAAAAGGACAGACACACACTCTTAAGAAAAAACTTCACCTATAATACTATCATTAATATTATTCAACACAGACATTTCTTAATTACATTATTTTCTTGTTCCATCCATTAAACTTGAATCAGTATATAAATTATTATAATTGTTATATATATCATCCGTTTCCTTTTTCATAAAGAAACCTATCATGAAATATCTACCTTAATGCTCGAGCTAAATAATTTTGACAAGCCCGGCGACTAATAATAGTATAAAGTTAAGATAATAAAGGCATGTTCGGGAATGCGGTAGAAAAATACTTTTACGTAAGTCAAGGCAAATATGTGAATGAGATTATCTCGTTTTACGAAAAAACATTGTTAAACTCTCCAGAAGCTCAACCAAATGGAGCCAATAATGTTATATGGATGCACGATCATAATTTTGACAAGCCAGGCATGTTCGGGAATGCGGTAGAAAAGTACTTTTACGTAAGTCAAGGCAAATATGTGAATGAGATTATCTCGTTTTACGAAAAAACATTGTTAAACTCTCCAGAAGCTCAACCAAATGGGGCCAATGATGTTATATGGATGCACGATCATAGAAAAGGATAGCATGCATAACAAATATATATACATATGAACGAGAAATAGTTGGCATCACAATATTTATTGAAGAGAAAATAGTATTGTATCATTTGATGTAGTTTAAACATGTATAAAAAAGGCTGTTGAAAGTGTTAGTGAGGAGATGCATTATATAGTTTGGAGTCTTCCAAACAATAATAAAAAAATCGTCAAAAACACTCAACGAAATCATTAAACAAGATTTTTTGATTAATAACTTTTTCAGAAATTTAATCAGCGTTCATAGTCTGTTTTACCCGAGTTAACTATCCGTGGCCAATATGAAATGACTTTCCAGACAAAGAAAAAGCATGTGATTGAATGATTGGCACAAAGGACACCAGAAATGGAAAACAACTGCAAGAAGTCAGAAACATTTGAATTTGAAGGTGGTATTAATGAAAGTGATGAGAATGTTGATTGTTTTGTAATATACAACATGTGAATCCGTCTTCTGTGCAAAACAAAATCAATCAATCAAGATCTCTAGCTTCTGTTTGCTTTGTGATTTTTCAAAGGGAGCAGTTAAAATTCTATGTAAATTACAAACAAAGAAAATTAATATTAATAATAATAATTGTACATACTAGAATTTTAAGACATGGCGTTGTATAGTAATTAATATAGTGTGAGAATCCACTTGTCTCGTGTAATTCAAGAAACAACCCCACATGTAATAAAATAATTCCCACTGGAAAACATGCAACCTTTTAGTCAAATTCTATTATTTATCTGTCTGTCCCATTTTGTGCTTTTTGGATCAATTTGAGCTTTTTGTAATCAATTTTTATTCACAATTAATTATGTTGGTTGACCATGACCTCAGCCACTTCTTTTTTTTAAAAATATTTTACAAGCACTTGATGATGAGGGACAAGAAGATCAAACACATATTGGTTGAAAAAGTTTTTAAGCATTTAAGTATGAAGTTTCATGTAAATGTAGACAATGCTCATGAAAGCTACCTTCAACTGGGTTTAACATTATTGTTCAAATTTGACTTAGTAATAAATGTATCAAAAAGAAAGGAAAATATTTATGTATTTAGTTTTATATATTTAATATAATATCCAATCAACTAGCTAGAAACAAATGAATCAGAAAGTATTAATGATATTAAGAAAAAATTATAAAAAAAAATTTGTAACTTGAAAGAAACACTTGTATTATTAAAGGGAAAAAGTATTATGTTGATAAATAACATTTTCTAGATAAAAGTAAATAATTAATTGCATGAATTTTTGGTTAGTCAAATCTCTTGTAAGAAGAAGGTGACAAGTTTTATCATTCTTATAATTTCATGTGTGGCTCTTTAAATAATAAAAATAGGGAGAATCACAATTAGGTCTCAAGTAAAGAAAGTAATATCTTATGAGCCCCAATGACTTATCAATGTGTTACTTTCACTTGTCATTGACAAATTTTTGGGACCCATCGTATATTATTTTCCTTACTTGTGAACTTTTCCTAAAAATATCTTGAGATTGTGAAATTAGGGTCTTTGAGGGTAAATTCATCTTTAAGAAAAAGTTGATTTTTAAATTTCATATAATAACAACAATTTTTATAAATTTTTTTGAATGAACAAAAATGTTTAAGTTGTACTCAGATTCTAAATATAGGGTGTTTAAAAGAAAGAAAGATTATATAAACTAAAATACTGGACATTTTTAAAATTATTTTAAAATGCCTAAATTTACAATATTGATGCATCTTAATTCAACAAAAACAAAAAAGATAAAAAGCATTGTGATGCTTTTATTTTATTAGTCAACATTCACATGGCTAGTAGCTATTACATGACATAATGGAAATTTAGCTGCTAACTGTGTAGTCTAAGACTTTATTACAAGGGTCATGCTCAGAAGATTGGATAAATATATAGGCCGCCGCCTCAGTTGCTTCGTATTCTGGACTCTGATCTTGTTG
>JANTPZ010032110.1:17500-18883 GCA_025593235.1 Vachellia pachyceras
AATGAAACAAAGATACGCTAAAAACAATATTATATATATATATAGATGTATGAAAAATAATAGTAACAAATAGTTAAGAAGATAGATCTAGTGGTGGTCATCATGTTATAACTTATCATCAAAGCATTGAATAGGGCTAGGGTTGACTATACCTAACATTTAGGGCATTATCTTTGCACAATATATTTATCTTTCTCTCTCTTTATTTTTTTTTTAAAAAAAAACTCTCTAACATATGCATGGACCTTGTTAATTATAGGCGTGTGTATGTGTGTGTGTGGATGTTTATATTTTCAAGTGAGTGTTTTGAGAATTACAAGGCTTAACTAATCCATTATGACTATTTTATTAATTAGCTTGTGCCTACTTTAGGATGTGATTCACTAGGGATTCATCATTTGAGTGATATGTATGGGCTATCCAATTTTAAACTTAATTAGGCCCTTTACTTTGTATATTTTTTATAGGGTTATAATAGTTTACTCTTAATTTTAAACTCTCTAATTTTAAATTATGTGTTTTGGTACCTCAGGGATAAAACATTAAATTGTTTCGGATCATTACCCAATATTTTGGGGATTTATGAGCATGGGCAAACGTGGGCTTATAGATAGCCCAATCTATTTATATAGCCCATTATTCAGACTATTTATGGAAGCAGCCCGTTTCTTTACATTCTTTGCTTCCAAAAAAAAAATCCCCATTCCCAGTAGTTATCTATCCTGCGTTGGGCCCATCTAGCAGTGATAGAAGTAGTTTTTTTAGTAAAATGAATTTTTAAAAAGAGTATTTTAAGTATAAGTGATTTATATTTATATTCTAAGTAATAGAAATAATTTTTTTTGTTTTTGGAAAAAACCTTGTTTCGATAACTTTATCCTTCCATTCAAAAGCACCCTGAAAAGTTTGGTTACAAGTTAAGGGCGGTCCTTTTCTTCCGTCACCATATCGGCGCCGCCATCTTCCTCCCTATTGTTGCCGTTTCCGCATACGGCAAGGAAGGTTTTTCAGGTGAAGTCGCCTTTCTCTGGCTTATTGGAACTTCCTCCTTTCCTAGTCTAACCTTATTCTTGAAATACTCTCTCACTGTCATATCCTTGCCCCATCCATGTTTGGCCGCCGGCGTCGATGGTGGAATTATTCGTATGCAGTGTAGAAGACGTGAATGGTGATGATTTGCAACCAGACGAAGATCATATTACTTTCTGAAGCTTATAGCTGACCAATTTCCAGCTTCTTGTGAATTCCACCTCAAATCCATGTCCTTCGTGAAGGATTTTACAAGAACCCTGTCAATTCGATCACTTTACAATCTTTTTCAATATGTTTCATCATCAACCTTTGCTCCCATGTACAGCACAGCCGCAGCTAAATCCACTTCAG
>JANTPZ010032176.1:0-15569 GCA_025593235.1 Vachellia pachyceras
ATTGATCCTCTTCAATGCTAAGAAGTTAATTAACTAAGAAGGCTAAGAAAGTACAGTAAGCTAAAAGTTACACGTGAGCAAAAAAATCAAAGGGAAACTCATAAATGCCTCACGTGTGCTTGCAAATTCTAGAAGCATTATATTTTGGCCTTACTCTTCAGCGCTAAGAAATAAACTTAAAGAAACAGTATCCTGCATATAACGTTTCAGAAAGCCTTAATGAAACAGTAGACCAGACCAAAAGCTAAGCCATAGCCAATTACCACCAAATAATTAAAAATATCGTGCAGCTAAGAGCACTATTAACGTAAGATGGAGAAGATTAATTAATAAGAAAATCAATATAGTAATTAAAAGCTTGTTAAAACAGAACATAAGCTACAGGATGGCAATTACAAAAGAAAGTTGACCTCACCTGAATATTATGGCAGGTTCAGATGGACAAACGTTCAATGGATCTGTACAATCTCCATACACAAAATGAACAGATCCAGCATCTGATGGAATACCACCATCTTGAGGGAAGATAGGGTCATTCACATTCAATGAACGGTAACCAAGAGCTTCCCACTTAGACCGCTTCTTTTCTTCTGCTTTCTTCTTTGCAGCCTCAAGTTTTAGACGTTTTTCCTCATCCAAGATTTCTTTATTCCTCTTCTCCAAGATAGAGTCACCACATGATTTCGACAGTTCCTCAAATTTTTTAACCCAGGAAAGATAAGAAGCCTCATCAAGATTAGGATCAGAGTTAAAACAAGTAGGCGTTCCTTCCTTAGCATCATATGATTCTAGAAGATTTCTGGGGTTGATCGCAAATTTTCTGTCATCGTTGTCAAATGTATGTACATCACGCATTGCAATCACCTTATCAGTCATAGCATTAATTTCTGACAACTTCATGTCCCCAAGCTCGCCATCATTGTTTTCATTAGGATCAAACATATGTAGGCCAAATATGATGGATTTTAAATCACCAGTCCCAACTCCAGATTTTTGTTCATCTTCATGGTCCTGAATATCATCACCTATAACGTTCAGGCTAAGCTGCAATTTCTTATCTGCCCTCCGCATAATTACCTACATTATAACAAATTCAAATTCTAAAAAGTAGATTACTTTCAAGAGGATAAAAAAATACCCAAAAAAAATAATAAGACAACAGACACCTCCTCTGCTGTTCTTTCTGTAACCAGTTTTATGCTCAATACATGGTTCATCTGGCCAATCCGATGGGCTCTCTGCAACGCCTGCTTGTCTACTTGAGGATTCCAATCTTGCTCATAGAACACAACCTGCAAAATGCAACTGCAGTAAATTCTCAACATATTCAAAATACTTCAGTCAATCTGGTAAGTACCTATATGCTGCACTGTAACGTTAACGAGAAAGAAAGGAAATTGGTAAAGAAAACACTCTACTGAGACAAAAGGGCAGCAAGGATCTCACTGCTTCTTCTCTCAAAAGCCCAGAATAATTCTCTACTACTTCCTACCAAAGCAAGTATCTCGCTAATGACAAGTAAAGGAGCCTAGGAGAATCTCCACTAATCTGAAACAAATACTCATTCATATATCCATAAACAATATTACAGTAGGCCAAGCTATTTATAACAATAGAAATGCAACTAACTCCCTACATTCTAGGACCCATAAACATGACTAACTTATGAACACCCCACTTACTAACCACCTCTTAGTGCTTCTATTCCCTTGCTAACACAACCCAATAACAATAATTAATAATAATTAATTAAAACAGATGCAACAATCACTCCTAATTACTTGGTATCCTATATTACTCCCTCCCTTGAAAACTGCCTTGTCCTCAAGGCGGAATTGGGGGTTCTAAGAGTGCATCATCGACAAGCTCTAGAGAAGCTGGAACAATGTCGCCATTCTCATTCACTTCCAGCAACGAGAATGACCCAGAGCAACGGTGGCCTGACCGGAAAGGAGAGCCGCACCAGTAGCAAAGGCCCTTATCCCTTCTTTGCTGTCGTGTCTCGTCTTCTGGCGGACTCGGCGTGGCAGATGTAGGCGGCCGAAATGGAAGGGTCAGGGGAACTGGCGTGGAAGGTGAACCAGAGACGGAACCAGCAGGCGCAGCTCGGCCTCGTGTTGGGCCCTCCATGGGCGCAGACCGGTCCACATCTTCGTGGGCTCGAGAAGACTCTCCAAACGGAGCAAACTAATCGGAAGACGAAGTGGGCTTGGGCCAACGGTTCAACAGCGTCTTCGTCTCACATTCACGAGCGAGACCAGATGCCCTCAGGTCTCCTCCACTGATCTTCGGAAGATCGAGCTTCGTATAGGACAGTCGGCGATGGTGGTGGTCTTCGATGTCCTTCTTGCTGTCAGCGTCCCAGTGTGCTCTAGTCTTTCCCCTGTCGTGTCGAATCGTCGCAGCTTCTAAAGCCGAGCCTTTCTCCACCTGGGCGTCCATTGTGTCAAGTCGAGCAGCAATAGCCACTCGTGGCTCAGCGACCTAATGGGTAGAAGCAGAATCCGGAATGGCGTTGGAGGCTCGCGTGGCCACCATAGTGATCGTTGGTGGCTCTAATACCAAAATGGTAAGTACCTATATACTGCTCTGTAACATTAACGAGAAAGAAAGGAAATTGGTAAAGAAAACACTCTACTGAGACAAAAGGGCAGCAAGGATCTCACTGCTTCTTCTCTCAATAGCCCAGAATAATTCTCTCCTACTTCCTATCACAGCAAGTATCTCGCTAATGACAAGTAAAGGAACCCAGGAGAATCTCCACTAATCTGAAACAAATACTCATTCATATATCCATAAATAATATTACAGTAGGCCAAGCTATTTATAACAATAGAAATGCAACTAACTCCCTACATTCTAGGACCCATAAACATGACTGACCTATGAACACCCACACTTACTAACCACCTCTTAGTGCTTCTATTCCCTTGCTAACACAGCCCAATAACAATAATTAATAATAATTAATTAAAAGAGATGTAATAACCACTCCTAATTACTTGGTATCCTATCACATTCTGTTACAAACATTGAATCCATAGAGTTAAATTTACATAAGATAAGGTATTTAAAAAAAGGTTCCATAATTGAAAAGGCACAAAAAGAAAAGGAAAAGGCTGAAAGCATGATAAGACTTAACAGTGTCCGCAGCCACAAGATTCAAGCCAACTCCCCCAGCTCTTGTTGTGATCAAGAAGACAAAGGCTCCATTTTGGTCTGCTTCAGAATTCAACACTGAATTAGCTGATGGGCTAGGGCCACTGAAACTTCTTATTGCAGCAAAGCGCTCCTCAGCCCTAATTGACCCATCAAGACGTGCATACGAATATTTTCGTAACTCCAGAAAGTCCTACAAGAATCAACAAACATGCCATAAAAAATTTAATAGATAAAGAAAAGGAATTTTGTGCATTTGGGAGGGATCTAACCTGCAAAACATCAAGTGTTTGGGTCATCTGAGCAAAAAGAAGGACACGGTGTCCAGAATAATGTAACTTCTGAAGAAGCTGGTCCAGGATCAACAATTTACCACTGGCCTGGACAGGCAAAAATTTCCGAGATTGTGGCAAGCAAGAAATATTTTAAGACATCAAAGTTCTTACATGAATAATCAGAATGAATGAATGAATGAAATAACAAATATTTGGTCTGCAATATCTTGCTTTAAAGTAGGAAATAGGTCTCTTTGATTTTATCTCATTGAGTTGATTCTTTTTCTTGAAGAATTAACTATTTGGAGCCTAGTTAAAAAGGTAGAGGAAGACCCAAGATAACGGTCAATGAAGTTATTGAGTGAGACCTTTTAGTTAACAAACTATTCAAGGATTTAATTTTTTATCGAGCTCAATAGAGTTATGTGATCCATGTAGCCAACTCCACCAAATAGGATAAGGCTTTGTTATTGAGTAAATTATTTTTCTTCAAATAAATACGTGGTAAATTCCAATTAGCATGAAATAACCAATTAAATCTAAATAAGTATCGATAATTATTTAACACTGATGGGCTCGTCACTACCTCTACCAAAGAGGCCAGACTTACCAGAGGAAGAGGACAGTAAAGATAGGCCCAGCAGAACCCCGGCCCAAGGACCAATATGGAAACAGTGGGGAGGTAGCTATCCAGGTCTGTGTGCCAAGGGAGGGGGCAGGCAGTATGACAGTAGTGGAGAGACCTACCTCTCGAACGTAGGAAGGCTTTACGGTTATCTTGCTGTTTTTTGTTATTTCCATATACGTTTTCCTCTTCCAATCCCATTGAAGAGGCTGTAGTTTTCTGTTGAGTTGCTACTTATCTAATAGAAAATCCCAGTTCCATCAACTTGGTATCAGAGCAGGACTTTCCTGTAGATGGTGAATACCAGAATGGAAGCAAGATTGGAGAGTTTGGAGAAAGCTGTGAACGAGCTCCAAGGGACAAGACAGATGGTGAACGAACTGCAAAGGGCTTCTGTTGAGGCTCGTGAAGAGCGGGCAGCGATGCAAACGGCGATAACTCAGCTGCAAGGACGAAGCAACGACATTTACCGACTTCTTGAGGAAAGATTGCCTGGGGGTCGAGCGCCACCACCTCGGCATAACGGAGAGGTGAATACCGACGAGACGGTGAATAGGGAGGCGCAAAGATATCGACGCCTGGAGATGCCACTTTTCGAAGGGGAGGATCCCATGGGGTGGACGTTCAGAATGGAACGTTACTTCACTGTCCATGGCATACCAGAGACGGAGAAGCTCGACGCGGCAGTGGTCGGGTTGGAGGGAAAGGCGCTTAACTGGTTTCAATGGATGGAAACTCGAACTCCGATGACCAGCTGGAGGGAGCTAAAGCAGAGCGTGATTAAAAGGTTCCACGCGACGGAAATGGGCGATAACTACGAACGGCTGGCAGGGTTACGGCAAAGTGGCACGGTGCTGGAATTTAGAGAGTTGTTTGAGATGCTCTCAGCCACCATTAACGACATCACGGAGGAAACACTCATGGGTATGTATATGAACGGGCTTAAGGAAGAGATCAAGGCAGAGGTCCGAATGTTGAAGCCCAAAAACTTGAATGACGTGATGGACTTGGCCTCTACAGTAGAGGGCCGAAACTTGACGCTCGAAAAAGCTAAACAGCAGCGGGAGTCTAAGTGGGGAAGGAAGGATCAGCCCACGCGATGGACGACACCGGTAACACCACCACTCAAGCTTCCGATAATGACGGAGGCCCCTAGGAGCCCGAGCGCGACTCCGGGAACGGCTATCTCCAGTCACCGAGGGGGCGAAATCGCCAGGGCGTCAACTGCCAAGTCTGGCCAAACGAGTGCGGCCACGAGCAGTGCTGGGAGTAGCAGTCGCGGTACTCGGCGACTTACAGAGACAGAGGCAAATCGACGCAGGGCTTTGGGTTTGTGCTTCAAATGTGACGATAAGTGGGGCCCAAACCACAAATGCAAAGCCAAACAACTCCAACTCATAGTGGTGGATGATGAAGTAGGTGACGACATTGACGAAAGGGATTTTGACGAGCTCGAACTGGAGGGAGAACGAGAGTGTGCAGCGATGGAGCTTTCTCATACCACCGTACGAGGTATTTCTAGCCATAAAACACTAAAGATGAAGGGATATTTGGGTGGCAGGGCTGTGGTAGTGTTAGTGGATAGTGGGGCTACTCACAACTTCATTTCGCATAAGTTGGTGGAGGAGGCCAAACTGTCGGTGCTTCCCACTAAATCCTATTCAGTGGCTGTGGGTGATGGCCGGAAGATTAATGAAAGTGGCAAATGTGAAAACGTTAGGCTCCTCTTGCAAGGGCTGGAGGTAGTGCAAACCTTCTACCCTTTTCCATTGGCTAATATTGATCTGGTTTTGGGGATTGCTTGGTTGAAATCCTTGGGTGAAGTCAAAGTTAATTGGGGGCAGCTTTACATGAAAGTCAAGCATGGGGATCAGTGGCTGTGTTTGGACGGGGACCCCACAATCACCCAGATGCACTCCACTTACCGGGCTATCAGGAAAGCTTTCAAGGGCAGCTCTGAAGCCTATGCCCTGGAAATTTTTGCTGCAACCATTATACCGGAGCATTCTGCTAAAACTGGGGCAGCAGCCCTCCCCTCATTTCCAGCTGACATTCAAGGATTATTTTCTCGATACAGTGCAGTATGCACACCTCTCCAGCACCTACCTCCTCGGAGGACAAAGGATCATGCTATAGTTTTGAAGGAAGGAGGGCAGATTCCTAATTTGCGGCCCTACCGCTACCCCTACAGCCACAAAACGGAAATAGAGAAAATGGTCAAGGAGATGATTGAAGCTGGAATTATCAGGCCCAGTACTAGCCCTTTTTCAAGCCCGGTACTCTTGGTGAAGAAGAAGGATGGGAGCTGGAGATTTTGTGTTGATTACAGAGCCTTGAACAAAGCCACGGTCCCTGATAAATATCCTATCCCAGCTATTGACGAATTACTAGATGAGCTTGGAGGTGCCACTATTTTTTCTAAGCTGGACCTTAAGGCTGGCTACCATCAAATAAGAATTAAAGCTGGAGATGAGTACAAAACAGCCTTTAGAACACATGATGGGCACTATGAATTCTTGGTTATGCCTTTTGGCCTCACCAATGCCCCTTCTACTTTCCAATCCCTTATGAATGATGTTTTTCGAGACTATTTGAGGAAATTTGTTTTAGTTTTTTTTGATGATATTCTTGTGTATAGCAGGGATGAGCAAACACATATGGAACACTTGGAATCTGTTTTCCTCAAGCTGCAACAACACCAATTGGTCATCAACCCCAAAAAGTGCAGCTTCAAGCAACAACAACTGGAGTACCTAGGCTACATCATTACTGCTGGAGGAGTTAAGGCAGACCCTACCAAAATTGAGGCAATGATTACCTGGCCGACACCAAAAGACATCAAAGGGCTGCGGGGATTTCTCGGCCTTACGGGGTACTATCGTAAGTTTATCAAGGACTACGGGAAGATTGCTGCACCTTTAACAGCTCTCCTAAAAAAAAATGCTTTTCGGTGGGGCGAATCAGCACAGAACGCTTTTGAAAGGTTGAAGGATGCGATGGTGTGTGCACCTGTTTTAGCCATACCTGATTTTAATTTACCCTTTGAGATCGAAGCGGACGCTTGCGGGGTGGGACTAGGAGCTGTCCTCATGCAGCGAGGAAAACCAATCGCATATTACAGCCAGCAACTATCCGTGAAAGCTCAGCTGGGTTCAGTTTATGAGAAGGAATTAATGGCCATTGTCTTTGCCATCAAAAAATGGCAACATTACCTGGTTGCAAGGCCATTTATCATCCGGACAGATCAGAGGGCTTTAAAATATTTACTGGAGCAGAGGGTAATTGATCCTGACCAAAAGAAATGGGTATCCAAGCTGTTGGGGTACAGATTTGAAATACACTACAAGCCTGGGAAGGAGAACAGGGCCGCCGACGCTCTGTCAAGGAAAGAAAACCTGATTATGCACCTCAGCCCTCTTTCCCTTTGGCAATATGGTGGAGTAGAGGATTTTCAGACCGAAGTGGCTCAAGATGACAAACTTTCCAGCATATGGCAGCAAGTATTGCTGGGTGCAGGTGCTCCACAGGGGTATGCACAAAAAAATGGGTGCCTAATGTACCAAGGGAGGCTAGTGCTACCTCGGGGATCTCCCAAAACAGCAGCACTAATTAAGGAATTCCATAATTCCCCTATGGGAGGGCACTCTGGGTACCTAAGAACTTATAAGAGAATGTCTGAAGTGGTTTTTTGGGAGGGCATGAAGACGGACATACAAGAACAGATTGCAAAATGTGAGATTTGTCAACGTAATAAATATGCAGCTGTGAGCCCCGCTGGGTTGCTACAACCGTTGCCCATTCCACTACAGGTTTGGGAGGACATTAGCATGGATTTCATCATAGGCATGCCCAAGGTCCACAAGTATGACACTATTATGGTGGTGGTGGACAGACTTACTAAATTTGCTCACTTTATCCCTCTTGCTCATCCTTTTACAGCCAAGGAGGTGGCAGAACAGTTCATAACTGCGGTGGTAAAGCTACATGGATTCCCCAAATCCATTGTCTCCGATAGGGATCGTATCTTTATCAGCTTGTTTTGGAAAGAACTGTTTTTGCTATCGGGCACTACCCTGAAATACAGCTCGGGATACCACCCACAAACCGATGGGCAAACCGAAGTTGTCAACCGTAGTTTGGAAACCTATCTGAGGTGTTTCGCTGGAGAAAACCCAAAACAGTGGGTAAAGATGCTGCCTTGGGCCGAATTTTGGTTCAATACTACCTATAACCGCTCTTTGGGTACTACCCCTTTTAAGGCATTATACGGTCGAGACCCTCCCACAATTTTCAAGTGGAAGAACGATGATTCAATGGTCGAGGAGGTTAACTCACAGCTGCGCGAAAGAGATGAAATGTTGCTGAAACTCAAGTCCCATCTTGAACAGGCTCAAACACTAATGAAGGAGCAAGCTGATAAGAGACGTAGAGATGTGGAATTCCAAGTGGGCGACAAGGTGTACCTACACATCCACCCCTACAAACTGAAAAACCTCTCCAAACGACAGCATGAGAAGCTGGCACCAAGGTTCTATGGGCCTTATGAGATCTTACAGCGCATTGGAAAATAAATTTATGCTATTGCAGAGGAAAATAAATAAATTTCTTCATTACAAGAAGGCTGGAAAAAGTTTTAATGCGGAAGTTCGCAACAGGAAGGACTATCGGAACCCTGACTTCTTGCTGCATGCAGTGACGTATCAGGGAATTGATCAAATAGGATCGTGCTTCTGTAAAGATGTATTTGACCCTCACGGATACGACCTGAGTGACTTCTATGATCAAATAGGTCCTTAACATTTTTATCTCTGCATCTATATTGTGGTTCTCCATACTCATGGTTTTTTGGCTCATTTTTTATGTATAGGTTGTAATCTATTATGTCTTGTTCTCTAATGATGTTACTGTAGATTGTAGACTATTTATGATACGTGGCAATTTCATTTGGCGCTTAAACGATTCTGCTTTACTCTTAGTTCTGCTAGTCTTGTTATGTGGCACTTCTCTATATCAGTCTATTAGAGGGGTCATGTGTTTCTGTTATTGTATTGTTAGGAAGTTTAGTGGGTCGAGAGCCTTATAAAAGGGCTCAGGGATGTAAGTAATATTCTTGTTATGGAATAAAGAACTGAACACTGCTCTTTCTCTCTTTAAGTTCGTGTGGCTTGTACCAACTGGTATTAGAGCCAGTACTGGTGATGGCGACAGATGCGCGTTCGACGAAACACTTGTCTGACTTGGAGCACCGCTTGCAGCTCAATACATCGATGATCGAGAGTAGCAATCTCTTATTGGAGCAGCATCCATGATATATTTGGATTTGAAGAATTCAATGGCTTGCATCGAAACTTGCTTGTCCACCTTGACCAACACGGTGCTTCAGCTTGCACGCCCAAGCGATGGCAATGATGATCTCAATGGCGGCTCTTTAAACAGTGGTCATCGGAATTCTCATGTGCAATTTGGTATGTTCAGCAACCATCCTTAAGCTTACTTTCCTCTGACGAAAAACACTCAGGTCGAGTTACCAAGATTCGATGGCTCGAACTTTCGAGGTTGGGCCTATTGTTGTTGACAATTTTTTATTGTGGATGCGACACCTCTTGACCAACTTGTTCAACTCTTGAGCATTCTTGAAGGCAAGGCATATTAATGCGATGGTTCGATTGAAGCAGCTAAGTCAAAGTCGATGAATACATCAAAGCCTTCAACGAATTGCTGAAACTGATACACTTGAAGACATTGCGATGGATTGCTTCCTTGGCAACCTTCATCCTGATGTCCAATCGGTGGTTGATGAGTTCAAACTCTCCAGCCTTGCTAGTATGATGCAGATGGCAATAATTCAGAGTGAACAATCACAGTTTGGTGCTCGACCCCTTCGTCCAGGTCAAGTAGTTCTCCCCCTCCTCTAATTGTCATTCTTCATATCCCTCGAAACCAACCGCCGTTGTCCCATTCTTCCCTACTAGCACAGGCAAAGGCCGCTATTATGGGCTGACCGCCGCAAGCTGTGGGCTATTTGGGAACACGACAGCTCCATGGCAACACTGAGTGGTAGAGTTTTCAAATTTTGGGCGAGAAGAAAATGAGGAGGGCATCGTGAGTCGAGACACTGAGTGAGAGAGGTCTGTCATGTACGGGAGTCAAGTGTCAAGGAGTGAGTCTGTGACTGATGGCAACATGGTGTTTACTTTATTGGGGGTACAGAGAGTTTAATTTTTTAAATGGAACAGACTGTGACTTGCTCTATGGTGGCATCTATGGTGGGAGCTGGTCTGTGATGTCAAGGTCTCAGGGAGTGGGTTTGTGATGTCTTTTTTCATGGAATGACTGTGACTCTGTCTGTGGTGTCGTTTACTTCATTTCTTAGATAAAAATTAAAAAAAGGGTTAACCGGTCAAGTTGCGGGTTAGCCCGCCTTAACCCGCAGTCTATTTGAAATGGGCATTTGCAGCACGACATTTGATAGGCTGCCAAATGAATAGCCCAAACCCGTAACAGCCCGCGAGCTGAACTCGTTTTACCGGTACTATTCCCTACTGTAAGCTCTTATGCATCTTCCTCTTCTATGAAAAAACCAGCAACCACATTAGCTAAAATGGAAATGGAGGAATGACGCCAATGTGGCCTACGCTATTGGTGTAACTAGCAATCACTCCCCTGCGCATTGCGCGGGTAGCATGTTATCAAGACATTTATCACATAACCCAAAGTGGATGATATTCAATGCATACCATTGTAATTGTGCTAATGTAATTTCAACATAGCTAGCAAGAATTCAAAGATACAACTGCACTTCGTTTAGTTTCAGTGAACATATGCATGATATATTTTAACAAATAACGAACCGAATATGGGATAAGGCTCAGTAATAAATTATGCCCATGCGGAAATGACAATTACTGAAGGTCTACACATGGAATGGCATCCACAAATAGGAGGTATTGTAAACCTCAACGTTAGCATGGCCAATCAAATGGACAGATTTCGAAAAACTTCCTTGTAGACAACATTTATTGTCGTCTTTAATTGATCATTATCATTAGTAGGGACATATATTCTCAAGCCATCAATGCTTCTAACCCTGGACAATGCAACATATAATTGCCCATGTGTAAATACAGGCTTAGAAAGATATACTCCGACACGACGAAGTGATTGTCCTTGACTTTTGTTTATAGTCATTGCAAAACTGAGGTTAACTGGAAATTGTCTCCTTCACATCTGAAATGGCCATCTACTTTCTGAAGGGTTCATATCCATCCTATGGATTAAAACCTTTTGATTTGGCTTTGAACCATTCAATGTAATTGCTTCAATAACATTCTTGTCAAGCGTCGTTATACGAAGACAAGTTTCATTACATAAACTTGATGCTTGGTCTATATTCCTCAATAGCATAATAGGAGATCCAACTTTCAATGTCAACCTGTGGGGTGGCAAACCAGAGCTGTTAATAGTGTTCAAGAACTCTGTCGTATACAAATTGTCAAAGCTATCACTATCATCGGAAGATTTACAAACATAGTCACAACTAAGATATTCATAAGCATCAGCAGGCAATAAAGAACACATATAGTCATTGATTTTAGCAATAAACAATGTGGCCTATGCTATTGGTGTAATGAGACATACTCCACTTCACACAAATGCAAAGAGGTGCAAGTAATGATGCTTGTAATTCCAAAGGCTCATGATGAGATTTTGTTGATGCTGTCTATTACCTTCAACCTACCAAGGAGATGCCCCCTTTCTCTGTGGTGATTAATGCGGTAGTAGAGGATGAGGGATCATCCCCTCCCAGGTCTTAGTTCAATGGTGTCACTCACAATCGGAAGATGCGACGTGGGAAGATTTATCCTTCAGCCATATCCAGTTTCTGAATTTTCCAACCTCGACACCACCGTCATACTCCATCCTCGTGGACAAATATTTTTTTTAGGGGGGTGTCATTGATACGTGGCAATTTCATTTGATGCTTAAATGATTCTGTTTTACTCTTCGTTCTGTTAGTCTTGTTGCTTGGCACTTCGATCTATCAGTCTGTTAGAGGGGTCACATGTTTCCGTGTGTTTCTGTTATTGTATTGTTAAGAAGTTCAGTGGGACGAGGGCCTTATAAAAGGGCTCGGGGATGTAATATTCTTGTTATGGAATAAAGAACTGAACACTACCCTCCCTCCCTCTCTCTGTGAGTTCGTGTGGCCTGTACCAGTTTATGTGGTGACAGTGGATCTGAGGCATGTGTTATTTAAGCCTTGTCTCTTTTCTTGATTCCTGTGTTGCATTAATGATTTATTTAAGCCTTCTTATTTTCTTCCTTCAAGGACTTTGATGATGTTGTCATTTTGGCAAAAATGCTTGGCTAACTTATCTAGAAGTGTGTGGGACTGCATTTGTTACTCTACCTTGAAGCTATAGCTGATTTTGGATTTCTTTTCAATATTACTCCGTTTTTCATGCCCTTTTATCTTCTACAAACAGAGGCTGATATGAGGCGTGAAAGTGAGAGGAGAGAGCAGGAGAAGAAAAAAGCACAAAAGGTTGATTTTATTTCTGGGGGAACACAGGGTGTAACAGTAGCTGGCATCCCCAGGATCAACCTACCCGTTCCAGGTTCAGAAAACACTCAACTATCTAGTTCTGTGATGAAGCTGTTTTTAAATGTTTTCCCTTTTCGGTTAGATGTAGGTTGATTTTATTATGGTAGTGTTGAATGTACTTTTATTCACAGCTTCATCTGCCGGAACTGCTAGTGCTTCACATTTGGTGCCCTCTGCAGGTGATGCTACCAATCGAGATGGAAGACAGAATAAAAAATCAAAGTGGGACAAGGTATTCATCTAAGCATATACATTTGCAGCTTCTATGACATGTATCATTATGTTCACGAGGTTTTAGTGAATTACTTTGTTTCAGGTGGATGGGGATCAAAAAATTTCTCTGCCCTCTGTGGGGCAGGATTCTGTACCTACTATTGGGGCTCATGCAGCAATTTTGTCAGCTGCCAATGCTGGAGGTGGATACATGCGATATGCGTAAGTTTATTTTGTTTGCGCATTCAGGTTTTGATTTTGATTAATTTTATATTCTCTATTTTGTTTCTGCAATTTTAGAGCTGTCTTATGATTGACTATGGAGTGTAGACTCTTAGACTGTCCATTTATTGTCCTACCAATTGCTTGTAATAGTTGGGGCATACAGTTGCAAGTGACTGGAGGGGCTCTTACTGATGACATGCTCGAGGCGGCTTAGTATATGCTCAAGGTGGCGTAGAATTATATTTGAGAGGCATGGGTATTTGCAAATGAAATTGCAATAATTATTTGATGATTTTAGATGGATTAAACGTATTTTTCTTCTAGCGGTTTGGTTGTACAAGCATCAGATCAATAGTGCCGGTATGCTTTTAAGAAGGAAGATAAGTAACTGTTTGGGTGAAAAATGTACCAAGCCTGCTTGCTTTACTGAGGTCAAATATTACTGTATAAATGTGGTAGTCAAACTGCTGAAGCAAGATTGTTTCTGAATTATGACAGCTGATATTTTGGTGGTAGAATTATTTATTTCTGTTTAATACGATGACTATACTGTTCTTTGGTTGGAACAGGCAGCAAAAACGGCGAGAGGCAGAGGGGAAGAGGTCCAGTGAAAGGAAATCGGAGATCAGATCTTAGCATTCTTTTGTGAGTGTAGTAACCAGTAACTGATACATTTACAAAACAAGAAAAGATCCTGACTCCTGAACCATTCATCTGCTATAATATTTTTTTTTTTTGGATAATCCTATAATATTATAGTCGTATATTTAATGATCATGTGTAATATATTATATCAAATTAAGAAATAAAATATGAATATAGCATTGTGAACCCTTCTATTTAGAGTGATACAAGGGGGTGAGAGAGTAGAGATTTTAATAGTCTCATATGATTTGGTTGGAGGAGAGGGAAGGGAGAAAAATGAGTGGATAATTATATTCATAATAAGCGAATCGCTTAAAGAAAAAGGAGAACAAAAACGAATGAACAATGCATAGCACGTAAAGCCTTGCTCCATGCGTATGGGAGCAAGAACTGAACTAATGCTGTGATGTAAAGAAAGCCCAAGGGCGTGGGTGTCTCTGCGAAGAATCAGATTATAAGAAATCGGTTTACCAAAAAAAAAAAAGATTATAAGAAATCGTGAGGGTGTCATTTATGACAGAAGTCAAGGGTATTGTTGTAACTTTAACGAATAAGGTTCATTTATTTGCACTGTAACTATAGGGTGATCAATGATCTCAAGGTTAAATGGAACTATGGAAGCGGTTTTTAAGGCAGAATGACAATTAAGTCTTCAAGTAAGAGAAATTATGGCCTGAGGCTTGTTAATTACAGTGAAAATGATACATTGACAAATGTCCAAGCTATTGTAAAGCGATGCACTTTGCGGTAGACATTTACGTGCCTTGGGTACAATGAAACGAGTGCAAGCTGTAGCATGTTAAACATGTAGCTAATAAACCATGTATATATAAAAATAATCACAGAGCAAGCCTCGGGAGGGTAAAAAGTATAATTATTGGTGTTTTATATATGGAACAGAGGCAGAGGTGCTGGGGACAGAGAGAGACGAGAGAAAAAGGATGGCTAAAATGTGAGCATCGATGCTTATGTTGGTAGGAAGTGGTGCTTGCTCCAATACTTAGTGGATCCATTTAGAAAAGTGGTAGAGAAATATTTTTACGTAAGTTGAGGTAAATATGTGAAGGAGATTATCTCATTTTGCGGAAAAACACTGTTAAACATACTTTTGGATGAGAGTTGAGCGTTGCCAAACGGAGTCACTGTATGGCTGTGGCCAAAACTACCCCTAAACCTAAAATCATTACAAATGCTATTTTACTTCTTCCAATAAGGCATGCCTTTGATTCTTAAGACAACAATTAATTATAATAATTAATTAGAAAAAATTGAAAAAAAAATCCTTATTTAAAATTTTATTGATCATGATAATTTGAATTGGAGAACCAATATTTGTTGTGTATAAAAATATAATAGGTCCTTTCCTATCAATAAAATTTTTTAAATAAAAAATTATTACGTATTTTCTTAATTTTCATGAAGAACAAAATAAAAAAGTTACTTAATTTTCTGCGAGTTTAAAGATAGTTCTAACCACCAACTTTTTAAGTTACTTAAATTTTGCCCTATAATCAGGGTTGAAAAGAGCAGATAACATGCATATAGATAGATCATAGATAGTAGATAGAAGGAGCCTTTTACACAAAACGAGGTTAAACCAAAACTGCACGAGACAAGGGGCAGGTCCTTATAAATGGTGGAAAATTGACGCATGCAGGGTAGCTAGCCGTGTTGAAAAAGTGGCACCAAGTTGCTGCTCTCCAGCTACTCTCTCTATAATAAATCAACCGCGCCATACCCTGCTCTTGTTTCCTGTGACTTTGCTGAAAACAGAGCACTACTACTTAATTAATCCTAAACTGATATAAACATTAGTATGCTA
>JANTPZ010032206.1:0-10507 GCA_025593235.1 Vachellia pachyceras
GTGTGTAGGAAAGGAGAGTACAAAGGAGAGAGTGCATCAAAGTACAAGTCGGAGAAGAGGAAGGAGATAGAAGGAGAAGGATTCAGAATATGGGGCAACGTGGGAGATCAATGGAGTGATCTTCAAGGCTACTCTGTGGGTCAACGTGTCTTTAAGCTTCCTAATCCCATGTACTTCATCCCTTAATTATCATTATTATTAGGCAAAACGCTTTAGATTTTTATTAGATTACAAGGATTATTATTTTAAATAAAATGAAAATTATAAAGTGATCAAAGTCAATGGTTTTAAAATTGAGGGACCAAAATCAAAATGAGAATAAATTCGGAAGACCAAAGATTGTATTAACCCATATGATCACCATTATTAATTAACAACTTCAGGCTACCAGCTGAGCTAACTAATAACAGGCTAGTTTAGTTTGTTTTAATTGTATTTTTTAGTTACAGTAATACATGTGATATTTTATTTAAAAGCATGTTAACTATTTTGTGTGATTGGAATTAAACTCAATAAATTACTTTATTATAAGATATATTTTAAAATATTCATATATATCATTACTCATTAGATTATATATAAGCTTATAAGTTAGTTAGATTAGTTTAAAGAAAAAAATAAATATATTAAGGATAAGCATGGCAATATTAATTGATATATCATGAAAATTAATTAACATGCACCCTCGTCATCAACAGATTGTGATGCCATCATAATTTTAAATGTCTTCAAATGAGTAGGCTGCTTAATTTGAGCTATATCATACACACACACACACCTTTATCCTCCTTCTCCTCCTTTTGTGAGTTTTGAGATCCATAGATTAATTTATAAAGATTAAGAAAGTAAATTAGGTAGATTACTTGATTGTCTTAAATTATGTGTTTCGATCTTCCCAAATCAATTTTCTGATTTTCTAAACCAATTAGAGATGGTTGAAGTCTTAAATTTAATATAAAGTGGATATTAAATTCTCGCATCTAATATTGACGAAATCAATTCTCAATTAGTAACTCTTACATTTAGAATTGGATAGGTGGTACTGTTATTTGTAGATATGGTCAAAGAGACTAATTTGAGAGGCGTGTGTGTTGAATGGGTCAAAGGAGAAGAGTAAGAGTAGGAAGAGTGAAATTCCAAGAAGAAACAAGCAATATAATTACAAGATATTAAACATTCAATTAAAGATATAATTTTTTTTGCCATCTATTTAAATTTATGATATTTTGATGGAAGGGGACCATAGTCAATATAATAATAATAATAATAATAATAATAATAATAATAATAAGAGGAGGAGGAGGAGGAAGGACGTGCAATGCATGCATGTATACAATAAATGTCGAAATAAAAATATAGATGATACCGTTTTACGAAAAAACACTGTTTAAACAAATTTTTTACTCTTTAAAAAAATGTCAAATAAGCCCAATATAGCGTAACGTAACGCCAAAGAATTGAAATTCCCAAGAAGGGCAAGTGCCATGCGGGTTGGAATTTGATTATAGATAGAGGACAAGAAGAAGCAGATGGAGGAATGAGGTGCCCTATTTGCCATGTACTATTTGTCTTCATTTTAGAAGTTATTCTTTATATAAGATTCGACTATAGAAAAATTTTGTGATTCTAAAAGCATAGGTTTCTTTTATGCGAGCTTACGTAGCACTAATTGCTCTATCACTCAAACATCTCCCAAATTTAATTTCATATTTATAGGTTTCAAAGAATTCAATGCTTACATGTCAAACATTATATCGATAAGTTGAGCTGCCTTATTTTTACAAGTCAAATTTGTAAATATTAAATTTCTTGAGTATTAAATGAAAATCAGGAAACATATAAGTATTTAGAGCTAGTTTGAAAATCCGTTTGAGAATAGATTTTGGGAGAATGTATTTTACGGATTTCGAGGTAAAACCTATGTTTTGAAAGGCGATTGTATTTGGGAAGTTACTAACTTTAACGAAATTAGAGGCAAAAGGTAAGTATTAAAGAGGAAAAAAAAGAAAGAAAAAGAGGAAAGATAAAATTTATTATGAGAGTCTGATTTGATAAGAAAATAACTTTTTTTAAAACCCATGTTTTGTTACAAAAATTAGATTTTAAAAAAAATGTGAGTACTTAGACAAAACTCAGATTTTGAAAATGGGTTTCAAGCAAGCTCTAAAATTATAATATTTACAAATAATTTTTTTTAATTTTAGTCCAATATTATGTAAAGTTCCATTCCAACATAGAATAGGCATGGAATCACTTTGACCATTTGGGCTAGTGCACAATAATTAATTGATTGATTGAAAAAAGAACTATAGATAAGCTGTACTTAATATAATACTATATATATATATATTGTTTAGACTTATCCTTTACCTTGATGACTTACCATTGAATTCGTTCTTAAAAAATTGTATGCACAAAGTCTTATTTTATGTATAATTTGATTGACTAAACATGTTAACTTGTGGATCTTGTGTGCTTTTTATTTAATATTTTTGTGGTTGAACTTGATTTTGGGCATATTCTTTCTTAATTGTTACGCACTTTTTTTATTTCATTCTTCGTGTGATTAGACTCCTTTTTTATATTTGTATAAAAAAAGTCTCCTTTCTATATTAATTTATCTTTCAACTTCTGTTTATTGGACGTTACCGCACTTGGGATTATTTTGAGATTGTCTCCAATTCACTAGTATTCTTCGTCACTGTTAGTCAAATTTTAATATTTAATAAACAAACTATTCATATATAAATCGTCCACAATTTTTTTCCCAATTTTCAAACACTGAACAAATTTAGTTTCATAATTGTGGTTTTTGGTCATCATAGTTTCGTAATGATTTTTTTGCAGATAAAGTTTAAAGGATTAGAATAGGTGTGTAAAAATGGCTTGCGTTTGCCTTGTCTCTGTATTATATTTATAGAGTAATATGGGTTACAAAATAGTTGAGATACATGATGCCATGTTCTTGTCATGTATTTAGAGCTAGGGCACGGTATTTTGACTCGACGCTGGACCTGGTGACGACTAGCTGCTTCTTAGCTGACCTAGACACAAGAGTTTCTCCGAGGTACACACAGTAGCCACCGACAGAGCGACGGTCATCAGGGCAGACGCCCATTCGGCTTCTGAGAAGCCCTGAAGTGTGAGATGTGTGCAAGGTTTGACATGGAGAGCTAGGTTTGATGTTCCTTTCAAGTATTTGAAGATACGTTTGACCGCTTTCCAATGGATTTCTGTGGGAGATGTGAGAAATTGGCTCAATTTATTCACAGCAAACATAATGTCTGATCTAGTATTGATCAGGTACTGCAGACCTCCAATTGCTTGTCTAAATAGTGTAGGATTGTTGAGTGGTGTGCTTCATTTTTGGAGTAGTATTTATTGACAATCATATGTGTTGAGACGGGACTCGATTTCAACATGTCAAATTTGTCAAGTAGCTCAAGAATATAACGTTCCTGCTTTAGATAGAGCCCTGTTTCATCTCTGAAGGCTTCAATACCAAGGAACTGATGTAGCATGCCAAGATCCTTGAGTGCAAAATGAGAGTTGAGTGTGAGTATGAACACCTCAAGAGTTTTAGGGGAATTCCCGGTGATGATAATGTCATCCACATAGATTAAGACAAATAGGAGAAGTATTTTAGTCTTGATAAAGAATAGTGATGTGTCATTTTTGGAATTCTTGAAGCCCCAGTTCAGTAAGGTTGCCCTTAATTTATCAAACCATGCACGGGGGGCTTGCCTTAGGCCATAGAGGGCTTTGTTCATTAGGCACACATGGTTGGGAAACTTATGTGAGACAAAACCTTCAGGTTGTTTCATAGGAACCTGCTCCTGTAGTTCGCCATTAAGAAAGGCGTTGTTGATGTCCACTTGTCGGATTGACCAATTAAATGTAACTGCTAGGGTGAGAATGAACCTGAGTGTGGCTGTCTTGAGGACAGGGCTGAAAGTTTCACCAAAATCAATGCCTGGGCTCTGCTGAAAACCCTTTGCTACAAGTCTAGCTTTAGGTTTGAACACATCACTGTCGGTGGTAGGTTTCAACTTGAAGATCCACTTGCAGTCAACTATTTTCCTTCCTTGGGGTTTTGGAACCAGTCTCCATGTCTGGTTTCTTATCAAAGCATTGTATTCATCTAGCATAGCCTTTTTCCAGAATGAATGATTCAGTGCTGCCTTGACAGTTTGTGGTTCTTTTAAAACACCTAGATAAGATGAGAGAGTGCCAACATAGGGTAATTTGGGTTTGTGTACACCTGCCTTGCTTCGTGTTATCATAGGATGAGACATATGTTGATGGTTAGAAGGTGGTAGAGAGTGTGTTGTTGCTTGTTGACTTGAAGTTGCTTCTGGCATATGTGATTCATGATGTTCAGACTGATTTAAATCATTTGCTGGTGAATCAGGTTCAATTTGATCATGTTGAGGGACTGTAACATCTGGTGGACTGTCTGTGACATTCTTTTGGGAAGAATCTGGTGATGTGAAGGATGATGCAGGCCTCAGAAAAGTAATTGGATTGACAATAAGTTCCTCAAGTAGCGTTCTTTTGTTGAGAAAGCCTGTAGAGAAAGGAAACTCACCTTCGTTGAATACCACATGTCTAGAAATATATATCCTCCCGGCAGAATTTAGGCATTTGTATCCTTTGTGAGCATTGCTGTAACATAGAAAAACACACTTAGTTGACCTGAACTGTAGCTTATGATCATTGTATGGTCATAGGCAAGGGTAGCATGCTGCACCAAACACCTTTAGGGCACTGTAGTCTGGTTGTTTTCCAAATAACCTGAAATATGGTGTATCATCATGTAGGACACTGGATGGTAGCTTATTGATCATATCAGTGGCCGTTTGAAGGCTTCCCACCAATAGAGGAGAGGCATTTTGGCTTGAGCCAGTAGAGTAAGTCCTGTTCCACTATGTGTATATGCTTCCTTTCAGCTCTTTCATTGTGCAGAGGTGTGAGGACATGAGTGTCTAAATTGTATTCTGGATTCAATTAGATTATGTGAGAAACTCCTGTATTCACCACCCCAATCACTTTGCACAATTGTTGCTGTCAAATTTATTCTCAACCAGTTTCTTGAAATTCAAAAACGTGGGTAGATCCATGATAATCGACTAAAATCATCTAAGAACAATATATAGTAGCAAAAGCCATTCATAGAGACAAGTGGGGATGGTCCCCATAAGTCAATGTGTAAAAGTTCTAGTGGTTTTGAGGCTTGAGAGTGTGAGGTTTTAAATGGAAGAGAGTGTGATTTGCCAAATTTACATGACTCACAGAACATAATTTTACTTGTACTAGCAACTTTCAGGTTACAACTGGATATGATTTGGTTTAATATTCGGTCATTGGGATGACCTAGTCTACAATGCCATAAAACTCTACTAGACATAGGACCAGATTCTTGATCAGCAGGTTCTTCTGTTACAGCAACCCATACTTGATTAATCTCAGCTGTTTCTCTCTGTTGTTGATTGACTTCAAACATGCCATCATGGTTTGTAATGCCCTTGAGTATTAATGCCCCTGTTTCCTGATCCTTCACAGAAACACCATTAGTTTTAAAGATGACATCTGCCTTGTTGTCTTGTGCTATTTTGTACACACTCAGTAAATTCTTGTTAATTTCAGGAGTATACAAGACATTGCATAGTTTAACTTTTTTGTGAGGCACATCCTGTATAGTAGCCAATTTTGTGAACTCCAATTTTATATCCATCACCTACATTAATTTTGATCTTACCACTCGTGTCAATAGCATTCTCAAGTTTGTTGATATCATTGGTTACATGACTTGTTGCTCCATTGTCCAGGTACCATGCGTTATCAACTACAGTTTCTGGAATGGCCAATAGGCACTTTCAAAATTAGATTGAGTGCCAGATTCTGGAATTCTTTTGCTGCTAGAATCGTTTTTCCTGGAAGAAGGTGAGAAGGTGCGGTCAAAACGGTAAAAGCAAGTTTGTACAGTATGTCCAAACCTCTTACACATCTGGCACTTAGGATTGGCTTCATCATCACTATAGTCACTATTTGAATAGGAGGCTGATCCATCCCAATGTATTCTGCCACGTCTACCACGTGCACGGTTACCTCTCCAAGTGTTTCAGGGTTGTTGTTTCTACCAGCACGAGCGAGATTCACCATATTACTAGATAGCTGAGCAAATTGGTTGAGTTGATCAAGCCGAGATTCAAATGTGTAGAGTGTGGTTTGAAAATCAATCCAACTAAGGGTGCTAGATTGATGAGAGAGTTGAACGACTACCGGATTGTAATCGCTATTAAGTCCAGCGAGGGCTTGAATAATCAGATCAGGAAGCGGAATTAGGCTGCCAGCAAGTGCTAGTTGTCCTGCGAGGTTCTTTAGTTTAGCAAGGTATTCTGACATCTTCAGCGCGCCCTTCCTGGTGCGTTGAAATTCGGAGCGCAGCATTAAAAGGCGGGACTTGGACTGAGCATCGACCAGTTGTTTGGCAGCCTCCTAAAGACCAGCGGAGGTGAAAACATGTGTCATTTCAGAGGATACATCGAGTGTCATGGTATTGAGTAGCCAACCAAAAAGGAACTGATCAGTTGACTCCCCATCTTCAAACTTAGGGTTGATCTTGGTTTGATTATTTTCAGATAAAAACTGAGGTGGGCAAGGCTTTGTATCGGTTATGAAGCCTTCAAATTTATACCCTTTGATGATGGGTAAAACATGGGTGAGCCAGATAGCATAGTTGGTTCTGTCCAACTTGACAGAACACAACAAGGATGGGTAATTGGTTTTCTCAGCATTTTTGGCTAATAGTGAAGCAGAGATGGAACTTCTGACACTGCTCTGTTCTTCAGTGGAGGTTGACATGGCGATTAGCCCTACTGCTCTGATACCAAGATAAAGTTTAGAGGATTAGAATAGGTGTGCAAAAATGGCTTGCGTTTGCCTTGTCTCTGTATTATATTTATAGAGTAATATGGGTTACAAAACAGTTGAGATACATGCTGCCATGTTCTTGTCGCGTATTTACAGTTATAGCATAAAAGTAGGAACCAACTGAATCGTGACTTAACCAACTATGAACAGGTGCTAATGACATTATTTGGGCTTCTTCCTGTCTATGGCCCAACTTCATGCTTTGTCTTAACATTTGCCAACAAATTTATAAGAACTTAATCTGAGTTTATACCATCAAATATAAGGATTGAAACAAAAATCCATCCAAGCTCTCTCTATCCCTCTTCCAAAACTTTCTGTCTCTATATCTATGTTACGATGACAAGTAGTTTAAAGGAATAGCTCATATCACAGACTACCATTAAGGCTCTGCAAAATACGAGATTGATGAGATGCCAAGTTAAAATTGTTTTCTTTAGATAACTACGTTAAAATTGTTTGTGTGTGTACATAGGTGCGATCCATTTGATTCAGGGAGCTTCAAGGAGTGGATAATGAAGGGAACAAGCCCAGCAATCCCATCAGTCACTAGTACAAACTATTTTTAACCCAATTGGCGCCCTTTCTCAGGGGCGTGTATGTGATGGAAGTAGAAAGTTAGGGTCTACGGCGCCTATACATAAAAGGCGCTATAGGTACCCTACGGCGCCCTATATTTCAAGATAGGGCGTCGTAGGTATAATTTTTCAAAAAAAAAACGTTATATTCAAGATATGTACCTATTGAAACGTTCCGTTTTTTTGATTACACAATAACATTATGCGCCTCAAGATCTTTATATGGAAGATCATCCAAATACAAGGCACAGAAACAACAGCAGTTACAATGTCACATAACAATTTCTTATGGACATCAAGCAAATCTAATCTTTTGCCAATGAAGAGAAGAACTCACATTTTTTTGCGAATGTCAACCTGTTTGGCTTTCCGTTCATATTCTTGCTTGATTTTTCTCTTCTCAGCTTCAAGTAATTGAAGTTTCTCGATGTTGAATTCCTACAACATCGTGATTGGAATATCAAGTTAGGATCTCCGCTACTCTGTGTGTGTGTGTGTGTGAATTTTGAATAAATATATGTAGACTCACACACCTCTTTGCCAGCGACAAAGATCTCGTTAGCTTTCTCCTCAACCTCTTGGCGAATGAATCTGATCATCTGCTAGATCTACTTGAACACATCTGCGTCGTATCTGCAGCACGGCAAAAGAAGGGGTGTGAATAAAATGGCGTGGGATTTGAGCACGAATAAAGAGTGAGAGCTGAATGTGAGAGCTGAGAGAGTGAGGAAGAGCTGAATGAGAGCTGTCTCTTAAAAGAAGGAAATTCTTGGGCAGAGTAAAACCATTTGAAATTTTGTGACAGGAAAGCTTTTTAGGCGCCCTATATCTAAGATAGGGTGTAAAAGGACGCCTCAGGATAGGACGCCTAAAGTAGGGCGCCTAAAGGCACCTTTTTACACCCTATCTTAAATATAGGGTGCCTAAAGTGACCACCTTCATTTTCACTCCGTTTTTTAAAAAAGGAAGTCAATTTTAGTAGTAAAAACTATACTTTGTAGTAGTGAGTGTTGGGAGTGCTCAAGAAGCTCATAGAGAGAGGCTTCAAAGTGTTCTTGCTCACTGGTAGAGACCAAGCCTCTATCGGCCACATCACTACTCTCAACTTACATTCCCAAGATTTCTTTGGCTACCATCGTCTCATCTTGAGGTATGTATTCTTTATTTCTTCATTTATCTATATACTTCTTAAGTTTAAAAAAATCAGCAAAAAGTCCACCATATTTGAAAATCGTATCTGTTATAAGAACTTGAATTGGAATATCAGTATTTTCAATGGATGAAATCTTGAAGAGTTTGGTATTTTATCTGATTCAAACATATATATATATATATATATATATAAGATCTTCCTGGTGAACAAGATTTTCAAATTTTCACTGATTTCCCGGTTAAGTTCTAGCTAGATGACGAACATCCTTTTCTGCACAACTTGATTCCTTACTTCACTTGAGGTTTCCTAAGTTTTGTGCGTTTCCTACGTGTTTGTCATTCTTCTATTTTTATTTTTGGTTGGTTTTGATAAAGAGAAGAAAACATTGAGAGACTACTATATAAATAGTGTTGCTTGGGAATTTCCTTTCCCAACGATGTACGCAAACTGAAAAAAATCATTTTAAAATCCGTAAAAAAAAATTTAAAATAGCGTCTAAAGAAGCCCTTATTCGAATATGTATATCATAAATTTTATAATACATTAAATGAAGAATATGGAATATAAAATAGGTGCCAATATATAAGGACAAAGTTTACGAACAATATATACGAAAATTTGTTATTGCATGCGTAATTCTTACTCAAAATGTAGATGGGGACTGCCTACTTCATTTCTAGCCTAGCTTGCATCTTATCATCAATAAGATAAGATAAGAGAAAGATGTACGTATGAACTGCATTATTATGTGTGTGAATAATATTAAATCTTTCATAAATCATATTTTTTCTTAGTTATAAACAATATAATAGATAATGATCCATGTCTGAGTTACATGTGATATAAAATTAACTTTCCTAACCTTTAAAATTTTCGATAAACTTACCTAAAAATTTATACTTATTCATATAATTAACTTCTATAGTATTAATATGTTTTAATCTGTACCAGCATATAACTTAAAGCTTTATGAGGTTTATTTGTATATAAAACCCAAAGATTAATGAGGTTATATGGGTTGTAAAAAAATTCAGGAGTTTATAATATTAGGTTAAAGTATACCTTCATTCTTTTAAATTTACATTAAGTTTAAATTTAGTTCCATATATTTAAAAAGTGGATTTTTAATCCTTTATTTTTAGTGTTGTTAGTTTTATTTAGCAGAAAATGCTTATTGATTGATAAACAAATGTAAAAGCTGATCTTATAATTAAATGCTTTCAAAGTATACTTAAATATTAATTAGTTAACAGAATCATTTTTAAAATTTAAAATTTAATTATACTTTATCATCATTTAATTGTAATATAATTATTGTTTGAACTTGATGAGTGAGCATTTTTCATTAAATAAGACAAGTGACATTAAGTACAAACCGTTAAAATTTGATGCAAAAGGAGTATATGAATAGTTTGGCTATGTGATTTGAATCCCACCCGTAACCACCCTTCATGTGCCATGGGTTTGATATTCAATCACCATCAATTGTTATCCATGAGATGCACATGAGAGAGAGAGAGAGAGAGAGAGATGGCGTAATTGTAGCACATTTGTCCTAGAAAGTAACGCCTCCTACCTTAATCTGTGTCGTCCACCAAGAAATCATCATCATCTTCAAAGAATGCCATGTGACTTTTATTTGTGTCAAACCAGAGCAACTAGATTTGATATTGCCCTCACGCGTCCTCACCTCACCTCACATTTGTTGATCAATCCAATTCACAACTCGTTCCAGATGTTTGACACGTTCAAAGTCTTTGTTCCTTCGTTCATTAGTGGCACTATAGCAATGTTTTACTTCTAGAAGAGTATTAATAACACTATTTTCACACGACTCTTCCCC
>JANTPZ010032386.1:0-10941 GCA_025593235.1 Vachellia pachyceras
AACTAAGATATTCACGAGTCTTTACTTAGACACTTGAAACTTTTAGACCGAAACTTCCCTTGACATAAAAATGGAATTGTCCAATCTTCACAGGTTGCATCATTCACAGGAGAGAAGCAAGCTATAACCCAGTACAATAAATCTTTATTAAAAGCTTATCGTGCTGGTGTGGTGGAGGGAGCAGCTTCTGGTTGCGGCTTAGGTTCAGCTCGCATGTTTATATTCTCCAGTTATGCTTTGGCCGCATGGTACGGAGGGAAGATGGTACTAGAGAAAGGATATACTGGAGGGCAAGTCATGAGTATCTTTTTTGCAATATCTACTTGCTCCCTGTGAGTTGGCTTCTGCGATTTAACACACACACACACACATATATATAATAGAGGTAACATAAAACCGCAAGATTTTCTTATTGGTCACAATTACCAGGTCTCTAGGGCAGTCGTCTCCAAGTTTGTTTGCATTTGCTGCGGGTCAAGCTGCCGCTGTTAAAATGTTTGAAGCAATCAAGAGGAAACCAGAGATTGATGCTTATGACACTTCTGGTCAGAAGTTAGATGACCTTAATGGAGATATCGAACTAAAGGAGGTGTGCTTTAGTTATCCTACAAGATCAAATGAACTAATATTAAATGGATTTTCTTTATCAATACCAAGTGGTACCACTACTGCCTTGGTAGGGCAAAGTGGCAGCGGGAAATCAACTGTGATCAGTTTGATAGAAAGGTTTTATGATCCACAATCTGGTGAAGTTCTCATTGACAATATCAATCTCAGAGAGTTCAACTTGAAATGGATTAGAGGGAAAATAGGACTTGTCAGCCAGGAACCAATTCTCTTCGATTGTAGCATTAAAGAGAATATTGCTTATGGCAGAGATGATGCAACAAATGAAGAAATCAGAGCTGCAGCAGAACTTGCTAATGCTACTAAATTCATTGATAAATTTCCTCAGGTGAACCCTGATCTTAGAAAAGTAGTTAAATACACGTTTCAACTAAATTGTGTTTTAACCACTGTAGTTTTCGTTATCTCATGAAATAGGGACTAGATACAATGGTAGGTGATCATGGAACTCAGCTCTCGGGGGGTCAAAAGCAGAGAATTGCAATAGCAAGAGCAATCTTGAAAGACCCAAAAATTTTACTTCTTGATGAAGCAACTAGTGCCCTTGATGCTGAATCTGAGAGAGTAGTGCAGGAGGCATTGGACAGAATTATGATAAGCAGGACTACGGTGATTGTAGCCCACCGCTTAAGTACTATAAGGAACGCAGATATAATAGCTGTTATTCATCAAGGAAAGATAGTGGAAAAAGGTACAAATATATTATCTTGTCATCTACTTTTGTTATTTATGACTCACTTTCGTTTTGTATCTCTTTGGATCGGTTAGGCTCGCATGTAGAGCTCACAGAGGATCCAGATGGAGCCTATAGCCAGCTCATTAGATTGCAAGAAACTAAAAGAGAACAAGAACAAAATAGTGCAACTTACATGGATAAGACCGAAAGCTTTCAGGGCTCTGGAAGACAATCAAGTCAACGATTCTCTTTCCTTAGGTCAACAAGCCAAGGATCTTCTGGAAAAGGAAACAGCAGTCGTCACTCCTTCTCAAGTCTCATTCCGGCAGAAGATGGAGATTCTGATGGTTCACATAACCGTGCCAAAGTCTCACTTCTCCGCCTTGCTTCTCTTAATAAGCCTGAATTCCCAGTGCTACTATTGGGCACTTTGGCCGCAACGCTAAATGGAGCAGTATTACCCATTTTGGGGCTTCTGCTATCTAGCATGATACATACTTTCTTTGAGCCTGCAGATGAACTCCGTAAAGATTCAAAATTCTGGTCATATGTGTTTGTTGCACTTGCTGTGGCAGCCTTCTTAGTGAATTCCACAAGGTCCTACCTTTTCGGTGTAGCTGGTTGTAAATTGATAAAAAGGATCCGTCTTTTGTGTTTTGAGAAGATAATTCACATGGAAATAGGTTGGTTTGACAAGGCTGAGAATTCAAGTGGAGCGCTTGGAGCAAGACTTGCTTTTGATGCTGCTGCTATACGAGCTGTGGTTGGGGATGCGCTAGGCTTGCTGATTCAAGATTTTTCTACTGCGGTCTCTGCCTTAGTAATTGGCTTTGAGGCAAGCTGGCGGCTTTCACTGATCATTGTTGTTATGCTACCTTTACTGGTAGTGGTAAATTCTCAGGTGCATACTAGATCCATCAGAGGATTCAGCACCGATGCAAAGGTTGGTCTCTAACGGTCACAACATTATCATGAAATGGAAAGTAAATAAACAACATCATGAGCTTGGTTCAATGGATAATGAGATAAAACTTTGTCTAAGCTATATTGGGCCAATGCTAATATTTAAATGACCAATTATGTTATATTCGAAATTTCTAACAGAGACAATACGAGGAAGCGAGTCAAGTTGCAGCTGATGCAGTAGGGAGTATTAGAACAGTGGCTGCTTTCTGTGCTGAAGAGAAGGTGATGGAATTATACCATAAGAAATGTGAAGGACCAATAAAAGCTGGTATAAGGCAAGGATTAATCAGCGGAACTGGTTTAGGTGTATCTTTCCTTGTCTTGTATTCTGTCTATGGATGCAGCTTTTATGCTGGTGCTCGACTTGTTCAAGATGGCAAAATATCTATCTCACATGTTTTTCGTGTATGTTATTGTTAATCTCGTTCAGCATGCTATATATATATATATATTCTGGTTTTTTCCAGGGGCCAAATCCTTAATTCCATCCACTCAACAATGATAACGTGGTTTGCAAATTTTTTAGGTCTTCTTTGTTCTCACTATGGCAGCTGTGGCACTATCTCAATCTGGTTTAATGGCCCCAAGTGCAAGCAAAGCAGCGGCTTCTGTTGCTTCTATATTTGATATCATTGATCAGAAATCAAAAATAGACCCCAATGATGTCTCTGGATTGACAGTGCAAGGTTTAAAGGGAGAAGTTGAGTTTCGCCATGTTTCTTTCAAGTACCCCATCAGGCCTGATGTTCAAATATTTAGAGATCTCAACTTGACCATTCGTCCAGGAAAGGTATAATTCACCGATTTAAATATTAATTTGAAGCATAATTATCTATATAATCTTCTAACAATCCTATCATGGTGATTAAAAAAAGCCAGACTGTTGCTCTAGTGGGAGAAAGTGGAAGTGGAAAGTCAACTGTGATCTCGTTGCTACAAAGATTCTATAACCCAAACTCAGGTCACATTGCATTAGATGGAATTGAAATTCAAAAGCTACAGATAAAATGGTTAAGACAACAAATGGGCTTAGTAAGCCAGGAGCCTATGTTGTTCAATGACACCATTCGAGATAATGTTGCGTATGGAAAGGAAGGAGATGCAACAGAAGTAGAAATTATAGCTGCTGCAGAACTGGCAAATGCTCACAAGTTCATTAGTAGCTTGTCTCAGGTAAAATAAAACTCCTCAAGATTCAAACACGTAATAAATTTGTGTAACAGACTTGTACAACAAAATAAACAATTTTGAACGATAAGCTAATTGCACATGATATATGTAGGGGTATGACACGATTGTGGGGGAGCGAGGAGTTCAGTTATCTGGGGGACAGAAGCAAAGAGTGGCAATTGCAAGAGCCATAGTGAAGAATCCTAAGATATTACTATTAGATGAAGCTACTAGTGCTCTTGACGCTGAATCTGAGAAAATGGTACAAGATGCATTAGATCGCGTTATAGTGGATAGAACCACAATTGTTGTGGCTCATAGGTTATCCACAATTAAGAATGCAGATTTAATTGCAGTTGTTCAAAATGGAGTCATTGCTGAGAAGGGAAACCATAAGACTTTGCTCAAGAAGGGTGGAGCTTATGCTTCCTTACTTGCACTGCACGAAAGTGCTTATTCATCATAAGCAGGATCTCCAAGCACTTTTCTGCTTTTTATATGATTTCTTCTCAATAAATGTTAATGTTTACTTATTGGCATGTGATTTCAAATCAATATTGGCTTATTACTGGTATCATTATTAGAAGACTACAGTATCTTGCCTCTGATCACATAAGGCATTGGTTTGGAATTGAATTACTATGGATATGACAAAATTTCAAATCAGTTTTCTCTACTAAATTTTATGGGTTATCTATTATATTTGATAAGCAAATGACAACGCTATTTTAAAAAGAATTACTGATTTAAGATTTTCAAATTGTGAAGATATTTAATTAGACTTTTCCCCTTTCCAATCACTGATATGGGATTTAAAGGGGAGATTAATGTGGCCTCAAAGGAATGAGTTAATGAGAGGATTGGAGGGGATTAATGTTCTATCACTTTCTAATTTTAGTATTTCACAATTAGTTATTATTGTACAGGCTTCTATAGACCTACCTACGCGTATCATGATTATTCTTCATAATCTTTTACAAGATTATTGTGGATTTGGCAAAATAAAACAAGATTGTCGTGACAAAATTAGTCTAAATTAAATCGGATAAATCGAATTGCTTCCATATTATTATTGTACGTTTTTTTAAAAAAAATTTAGGATTCAAAACGGACGGGGACCACGCCTGTGAATGAACAGCTGATTAGATGATTAGAATCGGACTCTTCGTTATGCTACAAAATAATTTGGCCAAAAAAAGTTATGCTACAAAAAAAAAAAAGGATCAGAGTCTTCGTCCCTTGGCGAAGCGAGTCTTCTATCTGTAGTGTAGACTTCGCCGTCCTTCATCTTTTCTGTGCTTCCGAGATTCAATTTTCAGAGTTTGGATACTGGCTTTCTTGTTTCTCTTTGAATCCTTAGTCTACCCCCATGGCTGATCACCTGCACCACCACCACCAACATCGCCCGCACCGCCTATCCGTTCCCCCACGCGCCGCCGCGCCCGCCACCATCTCCACCACGCCCAGGCCATATCTTATGTATCCTTACACATCATCAACCCCGACTCCAACTCCCTCAAAACACCGCCTTTCTTCGGTTTCTTCGTTTAACTCCAAATCCGTGGGCAAATCTTCCCTCTCCTTCCTTGTCCTCCTCTTGCTCTCCTTACGATCCTTTTATTCCCTACTCCCTTTTCTTCGCTCCTCTCCTTCCTTCTCACTATTCCCCTTTTCTTTCCTTGTATCACTTTTTTCCTTCCTTCTCACCCTCTGTTTTTCTCTGTTTTCTTCGTATTCTTCCTCTTCCACTTCCAGAGACCCATTTGGCCAAAAAAAGCCAAACCAACCCATTTTTGCTTTAAACTCAATTACACAATCTCAGCAGAGGCTTTTGGTTGCCAAATCAGTTCTCCTGGCTTTGGTCTTTCTCCTTCGATTTCAAGCGCTTCGATACTGCGGGACCGCTGCGATGATCCTAGCTGAATTGACTGGGAGCGTAGCTGCTCGGTTCACTGCTGAGGGGAGAAATCAAATTCGTAATCGATCCCACAAGATTAGGGGGTTTATCGCATTGTCTGTTGGATTGGTTCTATTATCTTTCAGTTGGGATCGGGTTGAATGTTGTCCCTTTTCTACTTCATTCACTGAAAAACGAAGATATTCACTATTCGCTCGAGAGAATTGTTTGAGGATTTGGCCCATGTTGCTTCCCTTTCTATCTGGATTTTTGGGTTGTTACGAGCATAAGTCAATGGATTGGGGAACAATTAAGCAACTTGGTCATAAACGGGTTCGGCTGATTTCCCTTTTCTTCACTACGATTGTGCTTTTTGTTCCTGTTGTTATCAGTTTTCTGTTATTTGAAATTGAAGAAGAAAGTGTTTCATTTACAAAATTAGCTTGGCCTCTCGTTAATACGGTTGTTTTTGGTGTACTGTTGAGTGAAAATTTCAGTGATGAGAAGTTAGCAAGTTCGAAAGACTCTCAGAGAGAGGTTTTAGTCACTTTTGTCTGCACTGTGGTATTAGAGCTTTTCTATTTTCCTGAGCTTTCTCTCCCGGGTTTATTGCTCTGTGGTTTGTTGCTCTACACAGCTGTTAGAGATTTGGATCCTCATCGCTTGAATCATCTTGAATCAGGAGAGGCATATTCAGAGTCATTCACTAGCATGATTATGAAGCCCATCAGACATATTTTAAGTGAGAGGAAGTCCCGTAAAATTGCTCTTTTTCTTTTCATCAACGCTTGCTACATGGTGGTGGAGTTTGTTGGTGGGTTTATGAGCAATAGTCTTGGATTGATATCTGATGCATGTCACATGTTGTTTGATTGTGCTGCTTTGGCAATTGGGCTATATGCTTCGTATATATCACGTTTACCTGCAAACAATCAATATAACTACGGCTGTGGTAGATTTGAGGTTCTTTCAGGATATGCTAATGCTGTTTTCTTGGTTCTTGTGGGAGCATTGATAGTATTGGAGTCATTTGAGAGGATTTTAGACCCTCAAGAAATATCAACTAATAGTTTGTTAGTTGTGTCTATAGGAGGGCTTGTAGTCAATGTGATTGGTTTGCTATTCTTTCATGAGGAACATCATCATGCCCACGGAGGCTCTGGATCATGCTCCCATTCACATACACACTCTGATTCCCATAGTCACCATGACCACCATCACCATCATGATCTGTATTGCCATGGGGAACATAATAATGAAGCATGTGGAAAGCGTGAGGATATTATTTCTGTTTCGAGTGATTGCCAAGAAAAATTATTCTCTGGTAGTCATGGCCTACACCTCCACAACCACATTTCCTGTAGTCATCACCAGAAAGTTGACTCCAATGTAGAAGATCACATTACTCATTGCCACAAGGATCACAACCACCAATGTCATCATGACAAACATGTTAGTTATGATCGTGGTGACCAACAACGCCATCATCACGACCACCATGACCATGCCTGCCATCATGACAACCATGGTGATGGTGATCACCATGATCATGATAACCACCACAACCACCATGATTCTGATCATCATTTTCATGAAAGCTCACTCAAATTTGATACATGCGCCAGGTCTCAGAATGAGAGAGTCTGTTCTTCCATGGGAAACTGTGATCCTAAGCTGAAAAATGCATCAACTGATGATGCAAAAAAGCCTCTGGCGCACGGTCATTTTCATATTGATCACAATATGGAAGGAATATTCTTGCATGTCCTGGCTGATACAATGGGAAGTGTTGGAGTCGTTATATCTACCATTTTAATCAAGTACAAGGGATGGCTTATAGCCGATCCTGCTTGCTCAATATTTATTTCAATTTTGATCGTTTCCTCGGTGATACCTTTGCTCAGAAACTCTGCCGAAGTTTTGCTCCAAAGAGTGTCTAGGGTGCATGAGAAAGAATTGAAAGACGCCCTAAACGATGTTATGAAGATTAAGGGTGTTTATGGCATTGAAAAGTACAACGTATGGAGCTTCACAAACACAGATGTTGTTGGGACATTGCACCTCCATCTATCAACAGATGCTGATAAAGCATCCGTTAAGTCTCAGGTAGCTCATAAATTGCATGATGCCGGTGTCAAGGATTTAACATTGCAGGTGGAATGTATGGGGTAATATCTTTGAACATGGTTTTTCACCAAGGTATTCTCCCTGACTACGACTGCATCTGAAGGATGCCTGATGAATTGAGATATGTGTGGTTCGGCAGAGATATGCGAGTTTCTTGATCCTTCATTATTGAAAATGAAAGAGTTCCAAGTAGTTTTCTTTTTCGCCAGACGATGAATTTTTTTGGTCGTCGAAACAACATTGATTCTAATATTATTTCGGTGGCTGATATTTTCCCCGCGACTCTTTGCTCTTGTCCTTGAGGGGTGACATTTTTACTCGATCAAACGACCGGCGGAGAAGTGATGATTACTTCAAGTGATGCAGTTATGTATATTATGTACATAAACAAGCAGAGGCCCTTGAATGAACATTTGCATTTTTAGCATATTCTAGGGCTTGTTTGGAGACCAATTCTAGAATTTAGATTTGGTTTCAAAACTTTAGTTTTACTTCAAAACTTCGGTTTTGTCCAAGCAAAATTTTTTTTCCAAAAGCTATTTTGGTTACAAAACTTCAGTTTGAAACCTAGGTTTTCTCCTTCCTACTTTTTCCTCATTTTATTTCCTACTTTCCTTATTCCTACCCACTTTTTTGCCCCGGAATCCGTAAAATCTAATAACTTCCCAAACATAAATCACTTTTCAAAATCTAGATTTTACCTCGAAATCTATAAAAGCTATTTTTCAAAATCTATTTTCCAAAACATAGTTTTTACCACGAAATCTGTAAAAGTTATTTTCAGCCTCATATTTTCATAATTTAGAAACATTTCTGCACTTTATTTCCGGATCTTTTCTCTGTCATGGTTTAAAGCTGCAGGAAATACATTCAGCTTAAGTTTGAACTATTTCATTTTGAGATTTTGCGCTGGAGGAGGTCTGCATTTTCTGATACTCTACAGCCACAAATATTGGGAAAACCTTGCTTGGGATGGTGGTACCTATAGTTTCATTCAATTTTTGGTATCTATGTGTTTTCCCTCTTTAAAAATAAAAGGTTTAATAGTGATAGAAAAGTTGTCAAACTAAAATTAAAGGAATACAGGTACCTCAGAAATAGTTTTTTTTAATACTAGCTAGTTTGAAGTAAATTCCAGTTACCTTTTTGGGGAGAGTGAGGAAGTTAAACAGACTTATATATCTATAATTTTTTTAAACTAATTTATATTATTTATAAATTGGTATATAATTTAATGATGTATGTAAATATTTTAGAATATATATAATTTAAAACACTTGAACACTTATATAATTTTATTAGTTTTTTTAAGATAAAGTGAAATGACAATCCGAAAAAAAAAAGCAGATACAGTTATGAATTCTAAGATGCATTTTTTATCAATGCTATTTGTTGTGTGTTTTTGCTTTTAAGAATTAAGATGCGCTTCACTTGTCAGCTCATGGCCTGACTAAGTGTGTGTTTGGGAACTCCGTTAAGAGAATGGATTTTACAGATTCCGAGGCATTTTGTGGATTTCAAGATGATTTTACAGATTTCAAAATGGTTTTTATGAATTTCGAGAAGGCTTTTACAGATTTTAAGATAGTTTTGTCTCGGCTTACGTGCACCGTTTTGGTAACGAGGTTGTCAAACAAGCACTAAGCCGCCATATATTGAGTAATCCGCTGAACAAGATGGACCAATTCCAAATTCTTCTTTTCTTTTTTTTTTTGGTGCATAAAGAACTACGACGTGATATATCTTTGACTCATCTGTCTAGAGAAATCAATTGTAATAAAATTTAAAGAGAATTGGGGATAAATCTCAATTGATAAATTACTTAGAGAATGAGACATATCATTGCACCATTGTAAAAGATCAATTGAATATTGGAAAGCTTAGTTGTGAAAGCTCAGTTGTATAATATAAAAAGTCAATTACATAATTTGAAAGGTCACATTCTATAGTTAATTTGTTAATGAGAGTTATTCCCAATTCTCTCTAAAATTTATTTTGCATGACTTGGAATTAATAAATAATATTTTATAACATAAGGAAACCTAGAGTAGAAAAAAGAATACAGTCATAAATACCTATTGGGTACAAGATATATATGGGAGTTGCATTTTATCTTAATTTACGTAAATGTATTTTCCCTTCATACAAATAAGTCTATTATATATACAAGGCAAAATGACATTTGAGTCTAAAAGAAAATTATTAACATTTTAATCCTTGAAATAATGACTATACGGAATAATGATCTTTTTAAAATTGACAATTATAATATATCATATTATATTAACAATTTTTTTAAGTAGAGACCCAAATTTTAATGTTTTCCCAGTACCCTATATATAAACCCACCTATTATATTAATAGATAGTAAAATTGATTTTCAAACATGTTTCTTTTGAGGCTGCAATACCTATTTTACTGCTACCGCTACTACTTAATAGTAATTTTTTATTTTATTTTTTAATTTAGAGGCATTGAGATATTTTTTTGGGCCAAAGGAAGCTTTCTATTACTACTAAAAGCGTAATACTTGCACACCCCTAAAGGTAACAAGAAGAAAAAACAATAGTGAAAAACTGAAAACATCAAAACAGCAGATGATTGACATCAGTCTGATCCATTTCAAGAGGCATTGAGATGTACTGGTCCGTTTGGTAAAGTGGTGGAGAAGTACTTATAGGTTTATTCACACAAGTCGAGGCAAATATGTGAAAGAAATTGTTTCGTTTTGTGAAAAAACACTGTTAAACATGCTTATGGCTACAAGTCAAGGTGTATTTGTAAAATTAGCTTTTCATCAATAATATATATTGTCACAATTTTTCTTGCCTTTCATAGTCTCGTACGCTCATTGGCGGCGCGTCGTATGTATCTGATCCGTTGGCTGTAATGTAAGCCAAATCACGTCTGGATAGGTCCAGGTAAGACGCTTGAAAAGGACAGGAAGCCCACTTGTGGGAAACGTACAGTCAACAGTGAACCAATGTCAAAACTACAAAGTGCTGTTAAAGCTCAAGATCCCATAATTGGAAATTGTGCCACTGGAATTGCTTACTTTGATACTGCAATCCTTTTCATTTCTTCAGGCCGCCAAATCGAAACAATTTAAGCGCCAACGATCTGCGCTTTGACTATGGAGAGCTCGGACAAGGTGGTTGCTGTGATTATGGTGGGCGGACCCACCAAAGGTATTTCCTCTGCTCCTACTCCTGCTTCTGATTTAACTCCTATGCTTTTTTACTGTGTGATTTAAGATTCCCTCTATTCAATTGTCTGCAGGGACAAGATTCCGGCCTCTCTCATTTAATGTTCCTAAACCCCTTTTCCCTCTGGCTGGGCAGCCAATGGTTCATCATCCCATTTCTGCTTGTAAAAGGGTTTGCTTCTTTTCTTTTTCTGTTACTTTTCACATTTTACATGGTTCCTGAGCTGATTCTGAACACCAAAGGGAAATTACAACCTGCATTTTCATTTTCTT